>CAMAOC010000607.1:0-17346 GCA_945859555.1 Megachile ligniseca | reverse complement strand
AATAAGGATAATAATGGTTGTTATAAGGATAAAGACAAGAGGAATAGGGATAGTAATAATAGAATAAGGATAATAATAACAGTTATAGCGATAATAATAATAGTAAAAAGGATATTAATAATATTTATAAGGATAAAGACAAGAGAAATAGGGATAATAATAATAGTAATAGGAATAATAATAACAGTTATAACGATAATAATAATAGTAATAAGGATAATAATAATAATTATAAGGATAAAGACAAGAGGAATAGGGATAATAATAATAGTAATAGGAATAATAAGAACAGTTATAGCGATAATAATAATAGTATTATGTATAATAAGAACAGTTATAGCGATAATAATATTAGTAATAAGGATAATAATAATAGTTATAAGGATAAAGACAAGAGGAATAGGGCTAATAATAATAGTAATAGTAATAATAATAACAGTTATAGCGATAATAATAATAGTAATATGTATAATAAGAACAGTTATAGAAATAATAATAATGGTAATAAGGATAATAATAAAATTTACAAGGATAAAGACAAGAGGAATAGGGATAATAATAATAGTAATAAGGATAATAATAATAGTTATAACGATAAAGACAAGAGAAATAGGGATAATAATAATAGTAATAGGAATAATAATAACAGTTATAGCGATAATAATAATAGTAATAAGGATAATAATAATAGTTATAAGGATAAAGACAAGAGGAATAGGAATAATAATAATAGTAATAGGAATAATAAGAACAGTTATAGCGATAATAATAATAGTATTATGTATAATAAGAACAGTTATAGCGATAATAATATTAGTAATAAGGATAATAATAATAGTTATAAGGATAAAGACAAGAGGAATAGGGCTAATAATAATAGTAATAGTAATAACAATAACAGTTATAGCGATAATAATAATAGTAATATGTATAATAAGAACAGTTATAGAGATAATAATAATGGTAATAAGGATAATAATAAAATTTACAAGGATAAAGACAAGAGGAATAGGGATAATAATAATAGTAATAAGGATAATAATAATAGTTATAACGATAAAGACAAGAGAAATAGGGATAATAATAATAGTAATAGGAATAATAATAACAGTTATAGCGATAATAATAATAGTAATAAGGATAATAATAATAGTTATAAGGATAAAGACAAGAGGAATAGGGATAATAATAATAGTAATAGGAATAATGATAACAGTTATAGCGATAATAATAATAGTAAAAAGGATAATAATAATATTTATAAGGATAAAGACAAGAGGAATAGGGATAATAATAATAGTAATAAGAATAGTAATAACAGTAATAATGATAATAATAACAATTATAGCGATAATAATAATAGTAATAAGGATAATAATAATAGTTATAAGGATAAAGACAAGAGGAATAGGGATAATAATAATAGTAATAAGGATAATAATGGTAGTTATAAGGATAAAGACAAGAGGAATAGGGATAGTAATAATAGAATAAGGATAATAATAATAGTTATGAGGATAAAGACAAGAGTAATAGGGATAGTGATAATAGAATAAGGATAATAATAACAGTTATAGCGATAATAATAATAGTAATAAGAATAGTAATAACAGTAATAATGATAATAATAACAGTTATAGCGATAATAATAATAGTAATAGGAAAAATAATAACAGTTATAGCGATAATAATAATAGTAATATGTATAATAAGAACAGTTATAGAGATAATAATAATGGTAATAAGGATAATAATAAAATTTATAAGGATAAAGACAAGAGTAACAGGGATAATAGTAATAGTAATACGAATAATAATAATAGTTATAACGATAAAGACAAGAGAAATAGGGATAATAGTAATAGTAACAGGAATAATAATAACAGTTATAGCGATAATAATAATAGTAATAAGGATAATAATAATAGTTATAAGGATAAAGACAAGAGGAATAGGGATAATAATAATAGTAATAGGAATAATGATAACAGTTATAGCGATAATAATAATAGTAAAAAGGATAATAATAATATTTATAAGGATAAAGACAAGAGGAATAGGGATAATAATAATAGTAATAAGAATAGTAATAACAGTAATAATGATAATAATAACAATTATAGCGATAATAATAATAGTAATAAGGATAATAATAATAGTTATAAGGATAAAGACAAGAGGAATAGGGATAATAATAATAGTAATAAGGATTATAATGGTAGTTATAAGGATAAAGACAAGAGGAATAGGGATAGTAATAATAGAATAAGGATAATAATAATAGTTATGAGGATAAAGACAAGAGTAATAGGGATAGTGATAATAGAATAAGGATAATAATAACAGTTATAGCGATAATAATAATAGTAATAAGAATAGTAATAACAGTAATAATGATAATAATAACAGTTATAGCGATAATAATAATAGTAATAGGAAAAATAATAACAGTTATAGCGATAATAATAATAGTAATATGTATAATAAGAACAGTTATAGAGATAATAATAATGGTAATAAGGATAATAATAAAATTTATAAGGATAAAGACAAGAGTAACAGGGATAATAGTAATAGTAATACGAATAATAATAACAATTATAGCGATAATAATAATAGTAATAAGGATAATAATAATAGTTATAAGGATAAAGACAAGAGGAATAGGGATAATAATAATAGGAATAAGAATAGTAATAACAGTAATAATGATAATAATAACAGTTATAGCGATAATAATAATAGTAATAAGGATAATAATAATAGTAATAAGGATAAAGACAAGAGGAATAGGGATAATAATAATAGGAATAGGAATAATAATAACAGTTATAGCGATATTAATAATAGTATTATGTATAATAAGAACAGTTATAGCGATAATAATAATAGTAATAAGGATAATAATGGTTGTTATAAGGATAAAGACAAGAGGAATAGGGATAGTAATAATAGAATAAGGATAATAATAACAGTTATAGCGATAATAATAATAGTAATAAGGATAATAATAATAGTTATAACGATAAAGACAAGAGGAATAGGGATAATAATAATAGTAATTGGAATAGTAATAACAGTTATAGCGATAATAATAATAGTAAAAAGGATAATAATAATATTTATAAGGATAAAGACAAGAGGAATAGGGATAATAGTAATAGCAATAAGAATAGTAATAACAGTAATAATGATAATAATAACAGTCATAGCGATAGTAATAATAGTAATAAGGATAATAATGGTAGTTATAAGGATAAAGACAAGAGGAATAGGGATAGTAATAATAGTAATAGGAATAATAATAACAGTTATAGCGATAATAATAATAGTAAAAAGGATAATAATAATATTTATAAGGATAAAGACAAGAGGAATAGGGATAATAATAATAGTAATAAGAATAGTAATAACAGTAATAATGATAATAATAACAGTTATAGCGATAATAATAATAGTAATAAGGATAATAATAATAGTTATAAGGATAAAGACAAGAGGAATAGGGATAATAATAATAGTAATACGAAAAATAATAACAGTTATAGCGATAATAATAATAGTATTATGTATGATAAGAACAGTTATAGCGATAATAATAATAGTAATAAGGATAATAATAATAGTTATAACGATAAAGACAAGAGAAATAGGGATAATAATAATAGTAATAGTAATAATAATAACAGTTATAGCGAAAATAATAATAGTAATATGTATAATAAGAACAGTTATAGAGATAATAATAATGGTAATAAGGATAATAATAAAATTTATAAGGATAAAGTCAAGAGGTATAGGGATAATAATAATAGTAATAAGGATAATAATAATAGTTATAAGGATAAAGACAAGAGGAATAGGGATAGTATTAATAGAATAAAGATAATAATAACAGTTATAGCGATAGTAATAACAGTAAGAATGATGATAATAACAGTTATAGCGATAATAATAATAGTAATAAGGATAATAATAATAGTTATAACGATAAAGACAAGAGAAATAGGGATAATAATAATAGTAATAGGAATAATGATAACAGTTATAGCGATAATAATAATAGTAAAAAGGATAATAATAATATTTATAAGGATAAAGACAAGAGGAATAGGGATAATAATAATAGTAATAAGAATAGTAATAACAGTAATAATGATAATAATAACAATTATAGCGATAATAATAATAGTAATAAGGATAATAATAATAGTTATAAGGATAAAGACAAGAGGAATAGCGATAATAATAATAGTAATAAGGATAATAATAATAGTTATAAGGATAAAGACAAGAGGAATAGGGATAATAATAATAGGAATAAGAATAGTAATAACAGTAATAATGATAATAATAACAGTTATAGCGATAATAATAATAGTAATAAGGATAATAATAATAGTTATAAGGATAAAGACAAGAGGAATAGGGATAATAATAATAGAAATAGGAATAATAATAACAGTTATAGCGATATTAATAATAGTATTATGTATAATAAGAACAGTTATAGCGATAATAATAATAGTAATAAGGATAATAATAATAGTTATAACGATAAAGACAAGAGGAATAGGGATAATAATAATAGTAATTGGAATAGTAATAACAGTTATAGCGATAATAATAATAGTAAAAAGGATAATAATAATATTTATAAGGATAAAGACAAGAGGAATAGGGATAATAGTAATAGCAATAAGAATAGTAATAACAGTAATAATGATAATAATAACAGTCATAGCGATAGTAATAATAGTAATAAGGATAATAATGGTAGTTATAAGGATAAAGACAAGAGGATTAGGGATAGTAATAATAGTAATAGGAATAATAATAACAGTTATAGCGATAATAATAATAGTAAAAAGGATAATAATAATATTTATAAGGATAAAGACAAGAGGAATAGGGATAATAATAATAGTAATAAGAATAGTAATAACAGTAATAATGATAATAATAACAGTTATAGCGATAATAATAATAGTAATAAGGATAATAATAATATTTATAAGGATAAAGACAAGAGGAATCGGGTAGTAATAATAGTAATACGAATAATAATAACAGTTATAGTGATAATAATAATAGTAATAAGGATAATAATTAGAGTTATAAGGATAAAGACAAGAGGAATAGGTATAGTAATAATAGAATCAAGATAATAATAACAGTTATAGCGATAATAATAACAGTAAGAATGATGATAATAACAGTTATAGCGATAATAGTAATAGTAATAAGGATAATAATAATAGTTATAACGATAAAGACAAGAGGAATAGGGATAATAATAATAGTAATAGGAATAATAATAACAGTTATAGCGATAATAATGATAGTAAAAAGGATAATAATAATATTTATAAGGATAAAGACAAGAGGAATAGGGATAGTAATAATAGAATAAGGATAATAATAACAGTTATAGCGATAATAATAATAGTAATAAGGATAATAATAATAGTTATAACGATAAAGACAAGAGGAATAGGGATAATAATAATAGTAATTGGAATAGTAATAACAGTTATAGCGATAATAATAATAGTAAAAAGGATAATAATAATATTTATAAGGATAAAGACAAGAGGAATAGGGATAATAGTAATAGCAATAAGAATAGTAATAACAGTAATAATGATAATAATAACAGTCATAGCGATAATAATAACAGTAATAAGGATAATAATGGTAGTTATAAGGATAAAGACAAGAGGAATAGGGATAGTAATAATAGTAATAGGAATAATAATAACAGTTATAGCGATAATAATAATAGTAAAAAGGATAATAATAGTATTTATAAGGATAAAGACAAGAGGAATAGGGATAATAATAATAGTAATAAGAATAGTAATAACAGTAATAATGATAATAATAACAGTTATAGCGATAATAATAATAGTAATAAGGATAATAATAATAGTTATAAGGATAAAGACAAAAGGAATAGGGATAATAATAATAGTAATAGGAATAATAATAACAGTTATAGCGATATTAATAATAGTATTATGTATAATAAGAACAGTTATAGCGATAATAATAATAGTAATAAGGATAATAATGGTTGTTATAAGGATAAAGACAAGAGGAATAGGGATAGTAATAATAGAATAAGGATAATAATAACAGTTATAGCGATAATAATAATAGTAATAAGGATAATAATAATAGTTATAACGATAAAGACAAGAGGAATAGGGATAATAATAATAGTAATACGAAAAATAATAACAGTTATAGCGATAATAATAATAGTATTATGTATAATAAGAGCAGTTATAGCGATAATAATAATAGTAATAAGGATAATAATAATAGTTATAACGATAAAGACAAGAGAAATAGGGATAATAATAATAGTAATAGGAATAATAATAACAGTTATAGCGATAATAATAATAGTAATAAGGATAATAATAATAGTTATAAGGATAAAGACAAGAGGAATAGGGATAATAATAATAGGAATAAGAATAGTAATAACAGTAATAATGATAATAATAACAGTTATAGCGATAATAATAATAGTAATAAGGATAATAATAATAGTTATAAGGATAAAGACAAAAGGAATAGGGATAATAATAATAGTAATAGGAATAATAATAACAGTTATAGCGATATTAATAATAGTATTATGTATAATAAGAACAGTTATAGCGATAATAATAATAGTAATAAGGATAATAATGGTTGTTATAAGGATAAAGACAAGAGGAATAGGGATAGTAATAATAGAATAAGGATAATAATAACAGTTATAGCGATAATAATAATAGTAATAAGGATAATAATAATAGTTATAACGATAAAGACAAGAGGAATAGGGATAATAATAATAGTAATTGGAATAGTAATAACAGTTATAGCGATAATAATAATAGTAAAAAGGATAATAATAATATTTATAAGGATAAAGACAAGAGGAATAGGGATAATAGTAATAGCAATGAGAATAGTAATAACAGTAATAATGATAATAATAACAGTCATAGCGATAGTAATAATAGTAATAAGGATAATAATGGTAGTTATAAGGATAAAGACAAGAGGAATAGGGATAGTAATAATAGAATCAAGATAATAGTAACAGTTATAGCGATAATAATAACAGTAAGAATGATGATAATAACAGTTATAGCGATAATAGTAATAGTAATAAGGATAATAATAATAGTTATAAGGATAAAGACAAGAGGAATAGGGATAGTAATAATAGAATAAGGATAATAATAATAGTTATGAGGATAAAGACAAGAGTAATAGGGATAGTGATCATAGAATAAGGATAATAATAACAGTTGTAGCGATAATAATAATAGTAATAAGGATAATAATAATAATTATAAGGATAAAGACAAGAGGAATAGGGATAATAATAATAGTAATAGGAATAATAATAACAGTTATAGCGATAATAATAATAGTATTATGTATAATAAGAACAATTATAGCGATAATTATAATAGTAATAAGGATAATAATAATAGTTATGAGGATAAAGACAAGAGTAATAGGGATAGTGATAATAGAATAAGGATAATAATAACAGTTATAGCGATATTAATAATAGTAACAAGAATAATAATAACAGTTATAGCGATAATAATAATAGTAATAAGGATAATAATAATAGTTATAAGGATACAGACAAGAGGAATAGGGATAATAATAATAGTAATAAGAATAGTAATAACAGTAATAATGATAGAAATAACAGTTATAGCGATAACAATAATAGTAATAAGGATAATAATGGTAGTTATAACTATAAAGACAAGAGGAATAGGGATAGTAATAATAGAATAAAGATAATAATAACAGTTATAGCGATAATAATAACAGTAAGAATGATGATAATAACAGTTATAGCGATAATAATAGTAGTTATAACGATAAAGACAAGAGGAATAGGGATAATAATAATAGTAATAGGAATAACAGTTATAGCGATAATAATAATAGTAAAAAGGATAATAATAATATTTATAAAGATAAAGACAAGAGGAATAGGGATAATAATAATAGTAATAAGAATAGTAATAACAGTAATAATGATAATAATAACAGCTATAGCGATAATAATAATAGTAATAAGGATAATAATGGTAGTTATAAGGATAAAGACAAGAGGAATAGGGATAGTAATAATAGTAGAAGGATAATAATAACAGTTATAGCGAGAATAATAATAGTAATAAGGATAACAATAACAGTTATAGCGATAATAATAATAGTAATAAGGATAATAATAATAGTTATAAGGATAAAGACAAGAGGAATAGGGATAATAATAATAGTAATAAGAATAGTAATAACAGTAATAATGATAATAATAACAGCTATAGCGATAATAATAATAGTAATAAGGATAATAATGGTAGTTATAAGGATAAAGACAAGAGGAATAGGGATAGTAATAATAGTATAAGGATAATAATAACAGTTATAGCTAGAATAATAATAGTAATAAGGATAACAATAACAGTTATAGCGATAATAATAATAGTAATAAGGATAAAGACAAGAGGAATAGGGATAATAATAATAGTAATAAGAATAGTAATAACAGTAATAATGATAATAATAACAGTTATAGCGATAACAATAATAGTAATAAGGATAATAATGGTAGTTATAACTATAAAGACAAGAGGAATAGGGATAGTAATAGTAGAATAAAGATAATAATAACAGTTATAGCGATAATAATAACAGTAAGAATGATGATAATAACAGTTATAGCGATAATAATAATAGTAAAAAGGATAATAATAATATTTACAAGGATAAAGACAAGAGAAGTAGGGATAATAATAATAGTAATTAGAATAGTAATAACAGTAATAATGATAATAATAACAGTTATAGCGATAATAATAATAGTAATAGGAAAAATAATAACAGTTATAGCGATAATAGTAATAGAAATATGTATAATAAGAACAGTTATAGAGATAATAATAATGGTAATAAGGATAATAATAAAATTTATAAGGATAAAGACAAGAGGAACAGGGATAATAGTAATAGTAATATGAATAATAATAACAATTATAGCGATAATAATAATAGTAATAAGGATAATAATAATAGTTATAAGGATAAAGACAAGAGGAATAGGGATAGTAATAAAAGAATAAAGATAATAATAACAGTTATAGCGGTAATAATAACAGTAAGAATGATGATAATAACAGTTATAGCGATAATAATAATAGTAATAAGGATAATAATAATAGTTATAAGGATAAAGACAAGAGGAATGGGGCTAATAATAATAGTAAAAGTAATAATAATAACAGTTATAGCGATAATAATAATAGTATTATGTATAATAAGAACAATTATACCGATAATTATAATAGTAATAAGGATAATAATAATAGTTATGAGGATAAATACAAGAGTAATAGGGATAGTGATAATAGAATAAGGATAATAATAACAGTTATAGCGATAATAATAACAGTAAGAATGATGATAATAACAGTTATAGCGATAATAATAATAGTAATAAGGATAATAATAATAGTTATAAGGATAAATACAAGAGGAATAGGGCTAATAATAATAGTAATAGTAATAATAATAACAGTTATAGCGATAATAATAATAGTAATATGTATAATAAGAACAGTTATAGAGATAATAATAATGGTAATAAGGATAATAATAAAATTTATAAGGATAAAGACAAGAGGAACAGGGATAATAATAATAGTAATACGAATAATAATAACAATTATAGCGATAATAATAATAGTAATGCGAATAATAATAACAATTATAGCGATAATAATAATAGTAATAAGTATAATAATAATAGTTATAAGGATAAAGACAAGAGGAATAGGGATAATAATAATAGTAATAAGAATAGTAATAACAGTAATAATGATATTAATAACAGTTATAGCGATAACAATAATAGTAATAAGGATAATAATGGTAGTTATATTTATAAAGACAAGAGGAATAGGGATAATAATAATAGTAATAAGAATAGTAATAACAGTAATAATGATAATAATAACAGTTATAGCAATAACAATAATAGTAATAAGGATAATAATGGTAGTTATAATTATAAAGACAAGAGGAATAGGGATAATAATAATAGTAATAAGAATAGTAATAACAGTAATAAGGATAATAATAATAGTTATAAGGATAAATACAAGAGGAATAGGGCTAATAATAATAGTAATAGTAATAATAATAACAGTTATAGCGATAATAATAATAGTAATATGTATAATAAGAACAGTTATAGAGATAATAATAATGGTAATAAGGATAATAATAAAATTTATAAGGATAAAGACAAGAGGAACAGGGATAATAATAATAGTAATACGAATAATAATAACAATTATAGCGATAATAATAATAGTAATGCGAATAATAATAACAATTATAGCGATAATAATAATAGTAATAAGTATAATAATAATAGTTATAAGGATAAAGACAAGAGGAATAGGGATAATAATAATAGTAATAAGAATAGTAATAACAGTAATAATGATATTAATAACAGTTATAGCGATAACAATAATAGTAATAAGGATAATAATGGTAGTTATATTTATAAAGACAAGAGGAATAGGGATAATAATAATAGTAATAAGAATAGTAATAACAGTAATAATGATAATAATAACAGTTATAGCGATAATAATAATAGTAATATGTATAATAAGAACAGTTATAGAGATAATAATAATGGTAATAAGGATAATAATAAAATTTATAAGGATAAAGACAAGAGGAACAGGGATAATAATAATAGTAATACGAATAATAATAACAATTATAGCGATAATAATAATAGTAATGCGAATAATAATAACAATTATAGCGATAATAATAATAGTAATAAGTATAATAATAATAGTTATAAGGATAAAGACAAGAGGAATAGGGATAATAATAATAGTAATAAGAATAGTAATAACAGTAATAATGATAATAATAACAGCTATAGCGATAATAATAATAGTAATAAGGATAATAATGGTAGTTATAAGGATAAAGACAAGAGGAATAGGGATAGTAATAATAGTATAAGGATAATAATAACAGTTATAGCTAGAATAATAATAGTAATAAGGATAACAATAACAGTTATAGCGATAATAATAATAGTAATAAGGATAAAGACAAGAGGAATAGGGATAGTAATAATAGTATAAGGATAATAATAACAGTTATAGCTAGAATAATAATAGTAATAAGGATAACAATAACAGTTATAGCGATAAAAATAATAGTAATAAGGATAAAGACAAGAGGAATAGGGATAATAATAATAGTAATAAGAATAGTAATAACAGTAATAATGATAATAATAACAGTTATAGCGATAACAATAATAGTAATAAGGATAATAATGGTAGTTATAACTATAAAGACAAGAGGAATAGGGATAGTAATAGTAGAATAAAGATAATAATAACAGTTATAGCGATAATAATAACAGTAAGAATGATGATAATAACAGTTATAGCGATAATAATAATAGTAAAAAGGATAATAATAATATTTACAAGGATAAAGACAAGAGGCGTAGGATAATAATAATAGTAATTAGAATAGTAATAACAGTAATAATGATAATAATAACAGTTATAGCGATAATAATAATAGTAATAGGAAAAATAATAACAGTTATAGCGATAATAGTAATAGAAATATGTATAATAAGAACAGTTATAGAGATAATAATAATGGTAATAAGGATAATAATAAAATTTATAAGGATAAAGACAAGAGGAACAGGGATAATAGTAATAGTAATATGAATAATAATAACAATTATAGCGATAATAATAATAGTAATAAGGATAATAATAATAGTTATAAGGATAAAGACAAGAGGAATAGGGATAGTAATAAAAGAATAAAGATAATAATAACAGTTATAGCGGTAATAATAACAGTAAGAATGATGATAATAACAGTTATAGCGATAATAATAATAGTAATAAGGATAATAATAATAGTTATAAGGATAAAGACAAGAGGAATGGGGCTAATAATAATAGTAAAAGTAATAATAATAACAGTTATAGCGATAATAATAATAGTATTATGTATAATAAGAACAATTATACCGATAATTATAATAGTAATAAGGATAATAATAATAGTTATGAGGATAAATACAAGAGTAATAGGGATAGTGATAATAGAATAAGGATAATAATAACAGTTATAGCGATAATAATAATAGTAATAAGGATAATAATAATAGTTATAAGGATAAATACAAGAGGAATAGGGCTAATAATAATAGTAATAGTAATAATAATAACAGTTATAGCGATAATAATAATAGTAATATGTATAATAAGAACAGTTATAGAGATAATAATAATGGTAATAAGGATAATAATAAAATTTATAAGGATAAAGACAAGAGGAACAGGGATAATAATAATAGTAATACGAATAATAATAACAATTATAGCGATAATAATAATAGTAATGCGAATAATAATAACAATTATAGCGATAATAATAATAGTAATAAGTATAATAATAATAGTTATAAGGATAAAGACAAGAGGAATAGGGATAATAATAATAGTAATAAGAATAGTAATAACAGTAATAATGATATTAATAACAGTTATAGCGATAACAATAATAGTAATAAGGATAATAATGGTAGTTATATTTATAAAGACAAGAGGAATAGGGATAATAATAATAGTAATAAGAATAGTAATAACAGTAATAATGATAATAATAACAGTTATAGCAATAACAATAATAGTAATAAGGATAATAATGGTAGTTATAATTATAAAGACAAGAGGAATAGGGATAATAATAATAGTAATAAGAATAGTAATAACAGTAATAAGGATAATAATAATAGTTATAAGGATAAATACAAGAGGAATAGGGCTAATAATAATAGTAATAGTAATAATAATAACAGTTATAGCGATAATAATAATAGTAATATGTATAATAAGAACAGTTATAGTGATAATAATAATGGTAATACGGATAATAATAAAATTTATAAGGATAAAGACAAGAGGAATAGGGATAATAATAATAGTAATAAGAATAGTAATAACAGTAATAATGATAATAATAACAGTTATAGCGATAATAATAATAGTAATAAGGATAATAATGGTAGTTATAAGGATAAAGACAAGAGAATAGGGATAGTAATAATAGAATAAAGATAATAATAACAGTTATAGCGATAATAATAACAGTAAGAATGATGATAGTAACAGTTATAGCGATAATAATAATAGTAAAAAGGATAATAATAATATTTACAAGGATAAAGACAAGAGGAATAGGGATAATAATAATAGTAATAAGAATAGTAATAACAGTAATAATGATAATAATAACAGTTATAGCGATAATAATAATAGTAATAAGGATAATAATGGTAGTTATAAGGATAAAGACAAGAGGAATAGGGATAGTAATAATAGAATAAAGATAATAATAACAGTTATAGCGATAATAATAACAGTAAGAATGATGATAATAACAGTTAAAGCGATAATAATAATAGTAATATGTATAATAAGAACACTTATAGTGATAATAATAATGGTAATAAGGATAATAATAAAATTTATAAGGATAAAGACACGAGGAATAGGGATAATAATAATAGTAATACGAATAATAATAACAGTTATAGTGATAATAATAATTGTAATAAGGATAATAATAATAGTTATAAAGTTAAAGACAAGAGGAATAGGGATAGTAATAATAGAATAAAGATAATAATAACAGTTATAGCGATAATAATAACAGTAAGAATGATGATAATAACAGTTAAAGCGATAATAATAATAGTAATATGTATAATAAGAACACTTATAGTGATCATAATAATGGTAATAAGGATAATAATAAAATTTATAAGGATAAAGACACGAGGAATAGGGATAATAATAATAGTAATACGAATAATAATAACAGTTATAGTGATAATAATAATTGTAATAAGGATAATAATAATAGTTATAAAGTTAAGGACAAGAGGAATAGGGATAGTAATAATAGAATAAAGATAATAATAACAGTTATAGCGATAATAATAACAGTAAGAATGATGATAGTAACAGTTATAGCGATAATAATAATAGTAAAAAGGATAATAATAATATTTACAAGGATAAAGACAAGAGGAATAGGGATAATAATAATAAGAATAGTAATAACAGTAATAATGATAATAATAACAGTTATAGCGATAATAATAATAGTAATAAGGATAATAATAATAGTTATAAGAATAAAGACAAGAGGAATAGGGATAATAATAATAGTAATAAGAATAATAATAACAGTAGTAATGATAATAATAACAGTTATAGCGATAACAATAATAGTAATAAGGATAATAATGGTAGTTATAATTATAAAGACAAGAGGAATAGGGATAATAATAATAGTAATACGAATAATAATAACAATTATAGCGATAATAATAATAGAAATAAGGATAATAATATTAGTTATAAGGATAAAGACAAGTGGAATAGGGCTAATAATAATAGTAATAGTAATAATAATAACAGTTATAGCGATAATAATAATAGTAATATGTATAATAAGAACAGTTATAGTGATAATAATAATGGTAATAAGGATAATAATAAAATTTATAAGGATAAAGACAAGAGGAATAGGGATAATAATAATAGTAATAAGAATAGTAATAACAGTAATAATGATAATAATAACAGTTATAGCGATAATAATAACTGTAAGAATGATGATAATAACAGTTATAGCGATAATAATAATAGTAAAAAGGCTAATAATAATATTTACAAGGATAAAGACAAGAGGAATAGGGATAATAATAATAGTAATAAGAATAGTAATAACAGTAATAATGATAATAATAACAGTTATAGCGATAATAATAACAGTAAGCATGATGATAACACCTGTTATAGCGATAATAATAATAGTAATAAGGATAATAATATTAGTTATAAGGATAAAGACAAGTGGAATAGGGCTAATAATAATAGTAATAAGAATAGTAATAACAGTAAGAATGATGATAATAACAGTTATAGCGATAATAATAACAGTTATAGCGATAATAATAACTGTAAGAATGATGATAATAACAGTTATAGCGATAATAATAATAGTAATAAGGATAATAATATTAGTTATAAGGATAAAGACAAGTGGAATAGGGCTAATAATAATAGTAATAAGAATAGTAATAACAGTAAGAATGATGATAATAGCAGTTATAGCGATAATAATAATAGTAATATGGATAATAATATTAGTAATAAGGATAAAGACAAGTGGATTAGGGCTAATAATAATAGTAATAGTAATAATAATAACAGTTATAGCGATAATAATAATAGTAATATGTATAATAAGAACAGTTATAGTGATAATAATAATGGTAATACGGATAATAATAAAATTTATAAGGATAAAGACAAGAGGAATAGGGATAATAATAATAGTAATAAGAATAGTAATAACAGTAATAATGATAATAATAACAGTTATAGCGATAATAATAACAGTAAGCATGATGATAACACCAGTTATAGCGATAATAATAATAGTAATAAGGATAATAATAATATTTACAAGAATAAAGACAAGAGGAATAGGGATAATAATAATAGTAATAAGAATAGTAATAACAGTAATAATGATAATAATAACAGTTATAGCGATAATAATAATAGTAATAAGGATAATAATGGTAGTTATAAGGATAAAGACAAGAGGAATAGGGATAGTAATAATAGAATAAAGATAATAATAACAGTTATAGCGATAATAATAACAGTAAGAATGATGATAGTAACAGTTATAGCGATAATAATAATAGTAAAAAGGATAATAATAATATTTACAAGGATAAAGACAAGAGGAATAGGGATAATAATAATAGTAATAAGAATAGTAATAACAGTAATAATGATAATAATAACAGTTATAGCGATAATAATAACTGTAAGAATGATGATAATAACAGTTATAGCGATAATAATAATAGTAATAAGGATAATAATATTAGTTATAAGGATAAAGACAAGTGGAATAGGGCTAATAATAATAGTAATAGTAATAATAATAACAGTTATAGCGATAATAATAATAGTAATATGTATAATAAGAACAGTTATAGTGATAATAATAATGGTAATACGGATAATAATAAAATTTATAAGGATAAAGACAAGAGGAATAGGGATAATAATAATAGTAATAAGAATAGTAATAACAGTAATAATGATAATAATAACAGTTATAGCGATAATAATAATAGTAATAAGGATAATAATGGTAGTTATATGGATAAAGACATGAGGAATAGGGATAGTAATAATAGAATAAAGATAATAATAACAGTTATAGCGATAATAATAACAGTAAGAATGATGATAATAACAGTTATAGCGATAATAATAATGGTAATATGTATAATAAGAACACTTATAGTGATAATAATAATGGTAATAAGGATAATAATGCAATTTATAAGGATAAAGACACGAGGAATAGGGATAATAATAATAGTAATACGAATAATAATAACAGTTATAGTGATAATAATAATTGTAATAAGGATAATAATAAAATTTATAAGGATAAAGACAAGAGGAATAGGGATAATAATAATAGTAATAAGAATAGTAATAACAGTAATAATGATAACAATAACAGTTATAGCGATAATAATAACTGTAAGAATGATGATAATAACAGTTATAGCGATAATAATAATAGTAATAAGGATAACAATATTAGTTATAAGGATAAAGACAAGTGGAATAGGGCTAATAATAATAGTAATAAGAATAGTAATAACAGTAAGAATGATGATAATAACAGTTATAGCGATAATAATAATAGTAATATGTATAATAAGAACACTTATAGTGATAATAATAATGGTAATAAGGATAATAATAAAATTTACAAGGATAAAGACAAGAGGAATAGGGATAATAATATTAGTAATAAGAATAGTAATAACAGTAATAATAATAATAATAACAGATATAGCGATAATAATAATAGTAATAAGGATAATAATGGTAGTTATAATTATAAAGACAAGAGGAATAGGGATAGTAATAATAGTAATACGAATAATAATAACAATTATAGCGATAATAATAATAGTAATAAGGATAATAATATTAGTTATAAGGATAAAGACAAGTGGCATAGGGCTAATAATAATAGTAATAGTAATAATAATAACAGTTATAGCGATAATAATAATAGTAATATGTATAATAAGAACAGTTATAGTGATAATAATAATGGTAATAA
>CAMAOC010000606.1:0-17360 GCA_945859555.1 Megachile ligniseca | reverse complement strand
AACTGTTATTATTATGGTTATTCTATTGTTACTATCCCTATTACTCTTGTCTTTATCCTTATAACTATTATTATTATCTTTAACACTCTTATTATTATCGCTATAACTGTTATTATTATTCTTGTTACTATTATTACTGTCCGTATTACTCTTGCCTTTATCCTTAATACTATTATTATTATCGCTATAACTGTTATTATTATTCCTGTTACTATTATTATTATCCCTATTCCTCTTGTCTATCTCCTTATAACTATTATTATTATCCTTATTATTATTATTATTATCGCTATAACTGTGATTATTATTCTTATTACTATTACTATTATCCCTATTACTCTTGTCTATATCCTTATAACTATTATTATTATCGATATTACTATTATTATTATCGCTATAACTGTTATTATTATTCTTGTTACTATTATTACTGTCCGCATTACTCTTGCCTTTATCCCTAATACTATTATTATTATCGCTATAATTGTTATTATTATTCTTGTTACTATTATTATTATCCCTATTCCTCTTGTCTTTCTCCTTATAACTATTATTATTGTCCTTATTATTATTATTATTATCGCTATAACTGTGATTATTATTCTTATTACTATTACTATTATCCCTATTACTCTTGTCTATATCCTTATAAATATTATTATTATTGTTATTACTATTATTATTATCGCTATAACTGTTATTATTATTCTTGTTACTATTATTACTGTCCGTATTACTCTTGCCTTTATCCTTAATACTATTATTATTATCGCTATAACTGTTATTATTATTCTTGTTACTATTATTATTATCCCTATTCCTCTTGTCTTTCTCCTTATAACTATTATTATTATCCTTATTATTATTATTATTATCGCTATAACTGTTATTATTATTCTTATTACTATTACTATTATCCCTATTCCTCTTGTCTATATCCTTATAACTATTATTATTATCCTTATTACTATTATTATTATCGCTATAACTGTTATTATTATTCTTGTTACTATTATTACTGTCCGTATTACTCTTGCCTTTATCCTTAATACTATTATTATTACCGCTGTAACTGTTATTATTATTCTTGTTACTATTATTATTATCCCTATTCCTCTTGTCTTTCTCCTTATAAATATTATTATTATCCTTATTATTATTATTATTATCGCTATGACTGTTATTATTATTCTTGTTACGATTATTATTATCGCTATAACTGTTATTATTATTCTTATTACTATTGTTACTATCCGTATTACTCTTGTCTTTATCCATATAACTATTATTATTAATCCTTTTTACTATTACTATTATCGCTACAACTGTTATTATTATTGTTATTACTATTATTATTATCGCTATTGCCGTTATCTTTATCCTTATAACTATTATTATTATCCTTATTACTATAATTATTATCGCTATAACTGTTATTATTATCATTAATACTATTGTTATTATCGCTATAACTGTTATTATTATGGTGATTCTATTGTTACTATCCCTATTACTCTTGTCTTTATCCTTATAACTGTTGTTATTATCCTTAAAACTATTATTATTATCGCTATAACTGTTATTATTATTCTTGTTACTATTATTACTGTCCGTATTACTCTTGCCTTTATCCTTAATACTATTATTATTACCGCTGTAACTGTTATTATTATTCTTGTTACTATTATTATTATCCCTATTCCTCTTGTCTTTCTCCTTATAACTAAAATTATTATCCATATTATTATTATTATTATCGCTATAACTGTTATTATTATTCTTGTTACTATTATTATTATCGCTATAACTGTTATTATTGTTCTTATTACTATTGTTACTATCCGTATTACACTTGTCTTTATCCATATAACTATTATTATTAATCCTTTTTGCTATTATTATTATCGCTACAACTGTTATTATTATTGTTATTACTATTATTATTATCGCTATTGCCCTTGTCTTTATCCTTATAACTATTATTATTATCCTTATTACTATTATTATTATCGCTATAACTGTTATTATTATCCTTAATACTATTATTATTATCGCTATAACTGTTATTATTATGGTTATTCTATTGTTACTATCCCTATTACTCTTGTCTTTATCCTTATAACTATTATTATTATCCATATTATTATTATTATTATCGCTATAACTGTTGTTATTATTCTTGTTACTATTATTATTATCCCTATTCCTCTTGTATTTATCCTTATAACTATTATTATTATCGTTATTATTATTATTATTATCGCTATAACTGTTACTATTATTCTTGTTACTATTATTATTATCCCTATTCCTCTTGTCTTTCTCCTTATAACTATTATTATTATCCTTATTATTATTATTATTATCGCTATAACTGTTATTATTATTCTTGTTACGATTATTATTATCGCTATAACTGTTATTATTATTCTTATTACTATTGTTACTATCCGTATTACTCTTGTCTTTATCCATATAACTATTATTATTAATCCTTTTTACTGTTACTATTATCGCTATTCCTCTTGTCTTTCTCCTTATAACTATTATTATTATCCTTATAATTATTATTATTATCGCTATAACTGTTATTATTATGGATATTCTATTGTTACTATCCCTATTACTCTTGTCTTTATCCATATAACTATTATTATTATCCTTTACACTATTATTATTATCGCTATAACTGTTATTATTATTCTTGTTACTATTATTACTGTCCGTATTACTCTTGCCTTTATTCTTAATACTATTATTATTATCGCTATAACTGTTATTATTATTCTTGTTACTATTATTATTATCGCTATAACTGTTACTATTATTCTTATTACTATTGTTACTATCCGTATTTCTCTTGTCTTTATCCATATAACTATTATTATTAATCCTTTTTACTATTATTATTATCGCTACAACTGTTATTATTATTGTTATTACTATTATTATTATCGCTATTGCCCTTATCTTTATCCTTATAACTATTATTATTATCCTTATTACTATAATTATTATCGCTATAACTGTTATTATTATCCTTAATAGTATTATTATTATCGCTATAGCTGTTATTATTATGGTTATTCTATTGTTACTATCCCTATTACTCTTGTCTTTATCCTTATAACTATTATTATTATCCTTATTACTATTATTATTATCGCTATAACTGTTATTATTATCCTTAATACTATTATTATTATCGCTATAACTGTTATTATTATGGTTATTCTATTGTTACTATCCCTATTACTCTTGTCTTTATCCTTATAACTGTTATTATTATTCTTATTACTATTATTATTAGACTTATTATTATTATTATTATCGCTATAACTGTTGTTATTATTCCTGTTACTATTATTATTATCCCTATTCCTCTTGTATTTATCCTTATAACTATTGTTATTATCGTTATTATTATTATTATTATCGCTATAAGTGTTACTATTATTCTTGTTACTATTATTATTATCCCTATTCCTCTTGTCTTTCTCCTTATAACTATTATTATTATCCTTATTATTATTACTATTATCGCTATAACTGTTATTATTATTCTTGTTACTATTATTACTGTCCGTACTACTCTTGCCTTTATCCTTAATACTATTATTATTACCGCTGTAACTGTTATTATTATTCTTGTTACTATTATTATTATCCCTATTCCTCTTGTCTTTCTCCTTATAACTAAAATTATTATCCATATTATTATTATTATTATCGCTATAACTGTTATTATTATTCTTGTTACTATTATTATTATCGCTATAACTGTTATTATTGTTCTTATTACTATTGTTACTATCCGTATTACACTT
This sequence comes from Megachile ligniseca, assembly GCA_945859555.1. Classification (NCBI taxonomy): domain Eukaryota; kingdom Metazoa; phylum Arthropoda; class Insecta; order Hymenoptera; family Megachilidae; genus Megachile; species Megachile ligniseca. The sequence continues at coordinate 13,533 of CAMAOC010000606.1, read as the reverse complement.
GTCTTTATCCATATAACTATTATTATTAATCCTTTTTGCTATTATTATTATCGCTACAACTGTTATTATTATTGTTATTACTATTATTATTATCGCTATTGCCCTTGTCTTTATCCTTATAACTATTATTATTATCCTTATTACTATTATTATTATCGCTATAACTGTTATTATTATCCTTAATACTATTATTATTATCGCTATAACTGTTATTATTATGGTTATTCTATTGTTACTATCCCTATTACTCTTGTCTTTATCCTTATAACTATTATTATTATCCTTAACACTATTATTATTATCGCTATAACTGTTATTATCATTCTTGTTACTATTATTACTGTCCGTATTACTCTTGCCTTTATCCTTAATACTATTATTATTATCGCTATAACTGTTATTATTATTCTTGTTACTATTATTACTGTCCGTATTACTCTTGCCTTTATCCTTAATACTATTATTATTATCGCTATAACTGTTATTATTATTCTTGTTACTATTATTACTGTCCGTATTACTCTTGCCTTTATCCTTAATACTATTATTATTATCGCTATAACTGTTATTATTATTCTTGCTACTATTATTACTGTCCGTATTACTCTTGCCTTTATCCTTAATACTATTATTATTATCGCTATAACTGTTATTATTATTCTTGTTACTATTATTATTATCCCTATTCGTCTTGTCTTTCTCCTTATAACTATTATTATTATCCTTATTATTATTATTATTATCGCTATAACTGTTATTATTATTCTTATTACTATTACTGTTATCCCTATTCCTCGTGTATATATCCTAATAACTATTATTATTATCCTTATTACTATTATTATTATCGCTATAACTGTTATTATTATTCTTGTTACTATTATTACTGTCCGTATTACTCTTGCCTTTATCCTTAATACTATTATTATTACCGCTGTAACTGTTATTATTATTCTTGTTACTATTATTATTATCCCTATTCCTCTCGTCTTTCTCCTTATAACTATTATTATTATCCTTATTATTATTATTATTATCGCTATAACTGTGATTATTATTCTTATTACTATTACTATTATCCCTATTACACTTGTCTATATCCTTATAACTATTATTATTAGCCTTATTACTATTATTATTATCGCTATAACTGTTATTATTATTCTTGTTACTATTATTATTATCGCTATAACTGTTATTATTATTCTTATTACTATTGTTACTATCCGTATTACTCTTGTCTTTATCCATATAACTATTATTATTAATCCTTTTTACTATTATTATTATCGCTACAACTGTTATTATTATTGTTATTACTATTATTATTATCGCTATTGCCCTTGTCTTTATCCTTATAACTATTATTATTATCCTTATTACTATTATTATTATCGCTATAACTGTTATTATTATGATTATTCTATTGTTACTATCCCTATTACTCTTGTCTTTATCCTTATAACTATTATTATTATCCTTATTACTATTATTATTATCGCTATAACTGTTATTATTATTCTTGTTACTATTATTACTGTCCGTATTGCTCTTGCCTTTATCCTTAATACTATTATTATTATCGCTATAACTGTTATTATTATTCTTGTTACTATTATTATTATCCCTATTCCTCTTGTCTTTCTCCTTATAACTATTATTATTATCCTTATTACTATTATTATTATCGCTATAACTGTTATTATTATCCTTAATACTATTATTATTATCCCTATAACTGTTATTATTATGGTTATTCTATTGTTACTATCCCTATTACTCTTGTCTTTATCCTTATAACTATTATTATTATCGCTAATAACTGTTATTATTATTCTTATTACTATTATTATTATCCCTATTGGCCTTGTCTTCATCCTTATAACTATTATTATTATCCTTATTATTATTATTATTATCGCTATAACTGTTGTTATTATTCTTGTTACTATTATTATTATCGCTATTCCTCTTGTCTTTCTCCTTATAACTATTATTATTATCGCTATAACTGTTATTATTATTCTTATTACTATTACTATTATCCCTATTCCTCTTGTATTTATCCTTATAACTATTATTATTATCCTTAACACTATTATTATTATCGATATAACTGTTACTATTATTCTTGTTACTATTATTACTGTCCGTATTACTCTTGCCTTTATCCTTAATACTATTATTATTATCGCTATAACTGTTGTTATTATTCTTGTTACTATTATTACTGTCCGTATTACTCTTGCCTTTATCCTTAGTACTATTATTATTATCGCTATAACTGTTATTATTATTCTTGTTACTATTATTATTATCCCTATTCCTCTTGTCTTTCTCCTTATAACTATTATTATTATCCTTGTTATTATCATTATTATCGCTATAACTGTTATTATTATTCTTGTTACTATTATTATTATCGCTATAACTGTTACTATTATTCTTATTACTATTGTTACTATCCGTATTACTCTTGTCTTTATCCATATAACTATTATTATTAATCCTTTTTACTATTATTATTATCGCTACAACTGTTATTATTATTGTTATTACTATTATTATTATCGCTATTGCCCTTATCTTTATCCTTATAACTATTATTATTATCCTTATTACTATAATTATTATCGCTATAACTGTTATTATTATCCTTAATACTATTATTATTATCGCTATAGCTGTTATTATTATGGTTATTCTATTGTTACTATCCCTATTACTCTTGTCTTTATCCTTATAACTATTATTATTATCCTTAACACTATTATTATTATCGCTATAACTGTTATTATTATTCTTGTTACTATTATTACTGTCCGTATTACTCTTGCCTTTATCCTTAATACTATTATTATTATCGCTATAACTGTTATTATTATTCTTATTACTATTACTATTATCCCTATTCCTCTTGTATTTATCCTTATAACTATTATTATTATCGTTATGATTATTATTATTATCGCTATAACTGTTACTATTATTCTTGTTACTATTATTATTATCCCTATTCCTCTTGTCTTTCTCCTTATAACTATTATTATTATCGTTATGATTATTATTATTATCGCTATAACTGTTACTATTATTCTTGTTACTATTATTATTATCCCTATTCCTCTTGTCTTTCTCCTTATAACTATTATTATTATCCTTATTATTATTATTATTATCGCTATAACTGTTATTATTATTCTTATTACTATTACTATTATCCCTATTCCTCTTGTCTTTATCCTTATAACTATTATTATTATCCTTATTATTATTATTATTATCGCTATAACTGTTGTTATTATTCTTGTTACTATTATTATTATCCCTATTCCTCTTGTCTTTCTCCTTATAACTATTATTATTATCCTTATTATTATTATTATTATCGCTATAACTGTTATTATTATTCTTATTACTATTACTATTATCCCTATTCCTCTTGTCTATATCCTTATAACTATTATTATTATCCTTATTACTATTATTATTATCGCTATAACTGTTATTATTATTGTTGTTACTATTATTACTGTCCGTATTACTCTTGCCTTTATCCTTAATACTATTATTATTAGCGCTATAACTGTTATTATTATTCTTGTTACTATTATTATTATCCCTATTCCTTTTGTCTTCCTCCTTATAACTATTATTATTATCCTTATTATTATTATTATTATCGCTATAACTGTTATTATTATTCTTGTTACTATTATTATTATCGCTATAACTGTTGTTATTATTCTTGTTACTATTATTATTATCCCTATTCCTCTTGTCTTTCTCCTTAATACTATTATTATTATCGCTAAAACTGTTATTATTATCCTTATTCTATTGTTACTATCCGTATTACTCTTGTCTTTATCCTTATAACTATTATTATTATCGCTATAACTGTTATTATTATCCTTAATACTATTATTATTATCGCTATAACTGTTATTATTATTCTGGTTACTATTATTACTGTCCGTATTACTGTTGCCTTTATCCTTAATACTATTATTATTATCGCTATAACTGTTCTTATTATTCTTATTACTATTACTATAATCCCTATTCCTCTTGTCTTTATCCTTATAACTATTATTATTATCCTAATTATTATTATTATTATCTCTATAACTGTTATTATTATCCTTATTACTATTATTATTATCGCTATAACTGTTATTATTATGATTATTCTATTGTTACTATCCGTATTACTCTTGCCTTTATCATTTTAACTTTTATTATTATCGCTATAACTGTTATTATTATCGCTATAACTGTTATTATTATGATTATTCTATTGTTACTATCCCTATTACTCTTGTCTTTATCCTTATAACTATTATTATTATCGCCAATAACTGTTATTATTATTCTTATTACTATTATTATTATCCCTATTGGCCTTGTCTTTATCCTTATAACTATTATTATTATCCTTATTACTATAATTATTATCGCTATAACTGTTATTATTATGTTTATTCTATTGTTACTATCCGTATTACTCTTGCCTTTATCCATATAACTATTATTATTAATCCTTATTACTATTATTATTCACGCTATAACTGTTATTATTATGATTATTCTATTGTTACTATCCCTATTACTCTTGTCTTTATCCTTATAACTATTATTATTATCGCCAATAACTGTTATTATTATTCTTATTACTATTACTATTATCCCTATTGGCCTTGTCTTTATCCTTATAACTATTATTATTATCCTTATTACTATAATTATTATCGCTATAACTGTTATTATTATCCTTAATACTATTATTCTTATCGCTATAACTGTTATTATTATGGTTATTCTATTGTTACTATCCCTATTACTCTTGTCTTTATACTTATAACTATTACTATTATCCTTAACACTATTATTATTATCGCTATAACTGTTATTATTATTCTTGTTACTATTATTACTGTCGGTATTACTCTTGCCTTTATCCTTAATACTATTATTATTACCGCTATAACTGTTATTATTATTCTTGTTACTATTAGTATTATCCCCCTTCCTTTTGTCTTTCTCCTTATAACTATTATTATTATCCTTATTATTATTATTATTATCGCTATAACTGTTGTTATTATTCTTGTTACTATTATTATTATCCCTATTCCTCTTGTCTTTCTCCTTATAACTATTATTATTATCCATATTATTATTATTATTATCGCTATAACTGTTATTATTATTCTTGTTACTATTATTAATATCGCTGTAACTGTTATTATTATTCTTATTACTATTGTTACTATCCGTATTACTCTTGTCTTTATCCATATAACTATTATTATTAATCCTTTTTACTATTATTATTATCGCTACAACTGTTATTGTTATTGTTATTACTATTATTATTATCACTATTGCCCTTGTCTTTATCCTTATAACTATTATTATTATCCTTATTATTATTATTATTATCGCTATAACTGTTGTTATTATTCTTGTTACTATTATTATTATCCCTATTCCTCTTGTCTTTCTCCTTATAACTATTATTATTATCCTTACCACTATTATTATTATCGCTATAAATGTTATTATTATTCTTGTTACTATTATTGCTGTCCGTATTACTCTTGCCTTTATCCTTAATACTATTATTATTATCGCTATAAGTGTTATTATTATTCTTGTTACTATTATTATTATCCCTATTCCTCTTGTCTTTCTCCTTATAACTATTATTATTATCCTTATTATTATTATTATTATCGCTATAACTGCTATTATTATTCTTATTACTATTACTATTATCCCTATTCCTCTTGTCTATATCCTTATAACTATTATTATTATCCTTATTACTATTATTATTATCGCTATAACTGTTATTATTATTCTTGTTACTATTATTACTGTCCGTATTACTCTTGCCTTTATCCTTAATACTATTATTATTAGCGCTATAACTGTTCTTATTATTCTTATTACTATTACTATAATCCCTATTCCTCTTGTCTTTATCCTTATAACTATAATTATTATCCTTATTATTATTATTATTATCTCTATAACTGTTATTATTATCCTTATTACTATTATTATTATCGCTATAACTGTTATTATTATGATTATTCTATTGTTACTATCCGTATTACTCTTGCCTTTATCATTTTAACTATTATTATTATCGCTATAACTGTTATTATTATCCTTATTCTATTGTTACTATCCGTATTACTCTTGTCTTTATCCTTATAACTATTATTATTATCGCTAATAACTGTTATTATTATTCTTATTACTATTATTATTATCCCTATTGCCCTTGTATTTATCCTTATAACTATTATTATTATCCTTATTATTATTATTATTTTCGCTATAACTATTATTATTATCCTTATTATTATTATTATTATTATCGCTATAACTGTTATTATTATTCTTGTTACTATTATTACTGTCCGTATTACTCTTGCCTTTATCCTTAATACTATTATTATTATCGCTATAACTGTTATTATTATTCTTGTTACTATTATTACTGTCCGTATTACTCTTGCCTTTATCCTTAATACTGTTATTATTACCGCTATAACTGTTATTATTATTCTTGTTACTATTATTATTATCCCTATTCCTCTTGTCTTTCTCCTTATAACAATTATTATTATCCTTATAATTATTATTATTATCGCTATAACTGTTATTATTATTCTTGTTACTGTTATGATTATCGCTAATAACTGTTATTATTATTCTTATTACTATTATTATTATCCTTATTACTATTATTATCGCTATAACTGTTATTATTATGGTTATTCTATTGTTACTATCCCTATTACACTTGTCTTTCTCCTTATAACTATTATTATTATCCTTATTATTATTATTATTATCGCTATAACTGTTGTTATTATTCTTGTTACTATTATTATTATCCCTATTCCTCTTGTCTTTCTCCTTATAACTATTATTATTATCCTTATTATTATTATTATTATCGCTATAACTGTTATTATTATTCTTATTACTATTACTATTATCCCTATTCCTCTTGTATTTATCCTTATAACTATTATTATTATCCTTATTATTATTATTATTTTCGCTATAACTATTATTATTATCCTTATTATTATTATTATTATTATCGCTATAACTGTTATTATTATCCTTAATACTATTATTAATATCGCTATAACTGTTATTATTATGGTTATTCTATTGTTAATATCCCTATTACTCTTGTCTTTATACTTATAACTATTACTATTATCCTTAACACTATTATTATTATCGCTATAACTGTTATTATTATTCTTGTTACTATTATTACTGTCGGCATTACTCTTGCCTTTATCCTTAATACTATTATTATTACCGCTATAACTGTTATTATTATTCTTGTTACTATTAGTATTATCCCCATTCCTTTTGTCTTTCTCCTTATAACTATTATTATTATCCTTATTATTATTATTATTATTATCGCTATAACTGTTGTTATTATTCTTGTTACTATTATTATTATCCCTATTCCTCTTGTCTTTCTCCTTATAACTATTATTATTATCCATATTATTATTATTATTATCGCTATAACTGTTATTATTATTCTTGTTACTATTATTAATATCGCTGTAACTGTTATTATTATTCTTATTACTATTGTTACTATCCGTATTACTCTTGTCTTTATCCATATAACTATTATTATTAATCCTTTTTACTATTATTATTATCGCTACAACTGTTATTATTATTGTTATTACTATTATTATTATCACTATTGCCCTTGTCTTTATCCTTATAACTATTATTATTATCCTTATTATTATTATTATTATCGCTATAACTGTTGTTATTATTCTTGTTACTATTATTATTATCCCTATTCCTCTTGTCTTTCTCCTTATAACTATTATTATTATCCTTATTATTATTATTATTATCGCTATAACTGTTATTATTATTCTTATTACTATTACTATTATCCCTATTCCTCTTGTCTTTCTCCTTATAACTATTATTATTATCCTTACCACTATTATTATTATCGCTATAAATGTTATTATTATTCTTGTTACTATTATTACTGTCCGTATTACTCTTGCCTTTATCCTTAATACTATTATTATTATCGCTATAAGTGTTATTATTATTCTTGTTACTATTATTATTATCCCTATTCCTCTTGTCTTTCTCCTTATAACTATTATTATTATCCTTATTATTATTATTATTATCGCTATAACTGTTATTATTATTCTTATTACTATTACTATTATCCCTATTCCTCTTGTCTATATCCTTATAACTATTATTATTATCCTTATTACTATTATTATTATCGCTATAACTGTTATTATTATTCTTGTTACTATTATTACTGTCCGTATTACTCTTGCCTTTATCCTTATTACTATTATTATTAGCGCTATAACTGTTATTATTATTCTTGTTACTATTATTATTATCCCTATTCCTTTTGTCTTCCTTCTTATTACTATTATTATTATCGCTATAACTGTTATTATTATGATTATTCTATTGTTACTATCCGTATTACTCTTGCCTTTATCATTTTAACTATTATTATTATCGCTATAACTGTTATTATTATCCTTATTCTATTGTTACTATCCGTATTACTCTTGTCTTTATCCTTATAACTATTATTATTATCGCTAATAACTGTTATTATTATTCTTATTACTATTATTATTATCCCTATTGCCCTTGTATTTATCCTTATAACTATTATTATTATCCTTATTATTATTATTATTTTCGCTATAACTATTATTATTATCCTTATTATTATTATTATTATTATCGCTATAACTGTTATTATTATTCTTGTTACTATTATTACTGTCCGTATTACTCTTGCCTTTATCCTTAATACTATTATTATTATCGCTATAACTGTTGTTATTATTCTTATTACTATTACCATTATCCCTATTCCTCTTGTCTTTATCCTTATAACTTTTATTATTATTCTTCTTATTATTATTATTATTATTATTATCGCTAGAACTGTTATTATTATCCTTGGTACTATTATTATTATCGCTATAACTGTTATTATTATTCGTATTACTATTGTTGCTATCCGTATTACTCTTGTCTTTATCCATATAACTATTATTATTAATCCTTATTACTATTATTATTATCGCTATAACTGTTATTATTATGATTATTCTATTGTTACTATCCCTATTACTCTTGTCTTTATCCTTATAACTATTTTTATTATCGCCAATAACTGTTATTATTATTCTTATTACTATTATTATTATCCCTATTGGCCTTGTCTTTATCCTTATAACTATTATTATTATCCTTATTACTATAATTATTATCGCTATAACTGTTATTATTATCCTTAATACTATTATTCTTATCGCTATAACTGTTATTATTATGGTTATTCTATTGTTACTATCCCTATTACTCTTGTCTTTATACTTATAACTATTACTATTATCCTTAACACTATTATTATTATCGCTATAACTGTTATTATTATTCTTGTTACTATTATTACTGTCGGTATTACTCTTGCCTTTATCCTTAATACTATTATTATTACCGCTATAACTGTTATTATTATTCTTGTTACTATTAGTATTATCCCCACTCCTTTTGTCTTTCTCCTTATAACTATTATTATTATTATTATTATCGCTATAACTGTTGTTATTATTCTTATTACTATTACCATTATCCCTATTCCTCTTGTCTTTATCCTTATAACTTTTATTATTATTCTTATTATTATTATTATTATCGCTATAACTGTTATTATTATCCTTATTATTATTATTATTATCGCTATAACTGTTATTATTATTCTTATTACTATTACTATTATCCCTATTCCTCTTGTCTTTATCCTTATAACTATTATTATTATCCTTATTATTATTATTATTATCGCTATAACTGTTATTATTATCCTTATTACTATTATTATTATCGCTATAACTGTTATTATTATGTTTATTCTACTGTTACTATCCGTATTACTCTTGCCTTTATCATTTTAACTATTATTATTATCGCTATAACTGTTATTATTATGCTTATTCTATTGTTACTATCTCTATTACTCTTGTCTTTCTCCTTATAACTATTATTATTATCCTTATTATTATTATTATTATCGCTATAACTGTTACTATTATTCCTGTTACTATTATTATTATCAATATTCCTCTGGTCTTTCTCCTTATAACTGTTATTATTATCCTTATTATTATTATTATCATCGCTATAACTGTTATTATTATTCTTATTACTATTACTATTATCCCTATTCCTCTTGTCTTTCTCCTTATAACAATTATTATTATCCTTATAATTATTATTATTATCGCTATAACTGTTATTATTATTCTTGTTACTGTTATGATTATCGCTAATAACTGTTATTATTATTCTTATTACTATTATTATTATCCTTATTACTATTATTATCGCTATAACTGTTATTATTATGGTTATTCTATTGTTACTATCCTTATTACACTTGTCTTTCTCCTTATAACTATTATTATTATCCTTATTATTATTATTATTATCGCTATAACTGTTGTTATTATTCTTGTTACTATTATTATTATCCCTATTCCTCTTGTCTTTCTCCTTATAACTATTATTATTATCCTTATTATTATTATTATTATCGCTATAACTGTTATTATTATTCTTATTACTATTACTATTATCCCTATTCCTCTTGTATTTATCCTTATAACTATTATTATTATCCTTATTATTATTATTATTTTCGCTATAACTATTATTATTATCCTTATTATTATTATTATTATTATCGCTATAACTGTTATTATTATTCTTGTTACTATTATTACTGTCCGTATTACTCTTGCCTTTATCCTTAATACTAATATTATTACCGCTATAACTGTTATTATTATCCTTATTATTATTATTATTATCGCTATAACTGTTATTATTATTCTTGTTACTATTATTATTATCGCTATAACTGTTATTATTATTCGTATTACTATTGTTGCTATCCGTATTACTCTTGTCTTTATCCATATAACTATTATTATTAATCCTTATTACTATTACTATTATCGCTATAACTGTTACTATTATGATTATTCTATTGTTACTATCCCTATTACTCTTGTCTTTATCCTTATAACTATTATTATTATCGCCAATAACTGTTATTATTATTCTTATTACTATTACTATTATCCCTATTGGCCTTGTCTTTATCCTTATAACTATTATTATTATCCTTATTACTATAATTATTATCGCTATAACTGTTATTATTATCCTTAATACTATTATTCTTATCGCTATAACTGTTATTATTATGGTTATTCTATTGTTACTATCCCTATTACTCTTGTCTTTATACTTATAACTATTACTATTATCCTTAACACTATTATTATTATCGCTATAACTGTTATTATTATTCTTGTTACTATTATTACTGTCGGTATTACTCTTGCCTTTATCCTTAATACTATTATTATTACCGCTATAACTGTTATTATTATTCTTGTTACTATTAGTATTATCCCCATTCCTTTTGTCTTTCTCCTTATAACTATTATTATTATCCTTATTATTATTATTATCGCTATAACTGTTGTTATTATTCTTGTTACTATTATTATTATCCCTATTCCTCTTGTCTTTCTCCTTATAACTATTATTATTATCCATATTATTATTATTATTATCGCTATAACTGTTATTATTATTCTTGTTACTATTATTAATATCGCTGTAACTGTTATTATTATTCTTATTACTATTGTTACTATCCGTATTACTCTTGTCTTTATCCATATAACTATTATTATTAATCCTTTTTACTATTATTATTATCGCTACAACTGTTATTATTATTGTTATTACTATTATTATTATCACTATTGCCCTTGTCTTTATCCTTATAACTATTATTATTATCCTTATTATTATTATTATTATCGCTATAACTGTTGTTATTATTCTTGTTACTATTATTATTATCCCTATTCCTCTTGTCTTTCTCCTTATAACTATTATTATTATCCTTACCACTATTATTATTATCGCTATAAATGTTATTATTATTCTTGTTACTATTATTGCTGTCCGTATTACTCTTGCCTTTATCCTTAATACTATTATTATTATCGCTATAAGTGTTATTATTATTCTTGTTACTATTATTATTATCCCTATTCCTCTTGTCTTTCTCCTTATAACTATTATTATTATCCTTATTATTATTATTATTATCGCTATAACTGCTATTATTATTCTTATTACTATTACTATTATCCCTATTCCTCTTGTCTATATCCTTATAACTATTATTATTATCCTTATTACTATTATTATTATCGCTATAACTGTTATTATTATTCTTGTTACTATTATTACTGTCCGTATTACTCTTGCCTTTATCCTTAATACTATTATTATTAGCGCTATAACTGTTATTATTATTCTTGTTACTATTATTATTATCCCTATTCCTTTTGTCTTCCTCCTTATAACTATTATTATTATCCTTATTATTATTATTATTATTATCGCTATAACTGTTATTATTATTCTTGTTACTATTATTATTATCGCTATAACTGTTGTTATCATTCTTGTTACTATTATTATTATCCCTATTCCTCTTGTCTTTCTCCTTAATACTATTATTATTATCGCTAAAACTGTTATTATTATCCTTATTCTATTGTTACTATTCGTATTACTCTTGTCTTTATCCTTATAACTATTATTATTATCGCTATAACTGTTATTATTATCCTTAATACTATTATTATTATCGCTATAACTGTTATTATTATTCTTGTTACTATTATTATTATCCCTATTCCTTTTGTCTTCCTCCTTATAACTATTATTATTATCCTTATTATTATTATTATTATCGCTATAACTGTTATTATTATTCTTGTTACTATTATTATTATCGCTATAACTGTTGTTATTATTCTTGTTACTATTATTATTATCCCTATTCCTCTTGTCTTTCTCCTTAATACTATTATTATTATCGCTAAAACTGTTATTATTATCCTTATTCTATTGTTACTATCCGTATTACTCTTGTCTTTATCCTTATAACTATTATTATTATCGCTATAACTGTTATTATTATCCTTAATACTATTATTATTATCGCTATAACTGTTATTATTATTCTTGTTACTATTATTACTGTCCGTATTACTCTTGCCTTTATCCTTAATACTATTATTATTATCGCTATAACTGTTCTTATTATTCTTATTACTATTACTATAATCCCTATTCCTCTTGTCTTTATCCTTATAACTATAATTATTATCCTTATTATTATTATTATTATCTCTATAACTGTTATTATTATCCTTATTACTATTATTATTATCGCTATAACTGTTATTATTATGATTATTCTATTGTTACTATCCGTATTACTCTTGCCTTTATCATTTTAACTATTATTATTATCGCTATAACTGTTATTATTATCCTTATTCTATTGTTACTATCCGT
>CAMAOC010000605.1:0-17382 GCA_945859555.1 Megachile ligniseca | reverse complement strand
TTATTATAATCCTTATTATTATTATTATTATCGCTAATAACTGTTATTATTATTCTTATTACTATTATTATTATCCTTATTACTATTCTTATTAACCTTATTACTATTATTATTATCGCTATAACTGTTATTATTATCCTTAATACTATTATTATAATCGCTATAACTGTTATTATTATTCTTGTTACTATTATTACTGTCCGTATTACTCTTGCCTTTATCCTTAATACTATTATTATTATCGCTAAAACTGTTATTATTACCCTTACTCTATTGTTACTATCCCTATTCCTCTTGTCTTTATCCTTATAACTATTATTATTATCCTTATTATAATTATTATATCGTTGTAACTATTATTATTATCCTTATTATTATTATTATTATCGCTATAACTGTTATTATTATCCTTATTCTATTGTTACTATCCGTATTACTCTTGCCTTTATCATTATAACTATTATTATTATCGCTATAACTGTTATTATTATTCTTATTACTATTACTATTATCCCTATTCCTCTTGTCTTTATCCTTATAACTATTATTATTATCCTTATTATTATTATTATTATCGCTATAACTGTTATTATTATCCTTATTCTATTGTTACTATCCGTATTACTCTTGTCTTTATCCTTATAACTATTATCATTATCCTTATGACTATTATTATTATCGCTATAACTGTTATTATTATTATTCTTGTTTCTATTATTACTGTCCGTATTACTCTTGCCTTTATCCTTAGTACTATTATTATTATCGCTATAACTGTTATTATTATTCTTGTTACTATTATTATTATCCCTATTCCTCTTGTCTTCTCCTTATAACTATTATTATTATCCTTATTATTATTATTATTATCGCTATAACTGTTATTATTATTCTTGTTACTATTATTATTATCGCTATAACTGTTGTTATTATTCTTGTTACTATTATTATTATCCCTATTCCTCTTGCCTTTCTCCTTAATACTATTATTATTATCGCTAAAACTGTTATTATTATCCTTACTCTATTGTTACTATCCCTATTCCTCTTGTCTTTATCCTTATAACTATTATTATTATCGTTGTAACTGTTATTATTATCCTTATTACTATTATTATTATCGCTATAACTGTTATTATTATGTTTTTTCGATTGTTACTATCCGTATTACTCTTGCCTTTATCATTTTAACTATTATTATCATCGCTATAACTGTTATTATTATGCTTATTCTATAGTTACTATCTCTATTACTCTTGTCTTTCTCCTTATAACTATTATTATTATCCTTATTATTATTATTATTATCGCTATAACTGTTACTATTATTCTTGTTACTATTATTATTATCCCTATTCCTCTTGTCTTTCTCCTTATAACTGTTATTATTATCCTTATTATTATTATTATTATCGCTATAACTGTTATTATTATTCTTATTACTATTACTATTATCCCTATTCCTCTTGTCTTTCTCCTAATAACTATTATTATTATCGCTATAACTGTTATTATTATTCTTGTTACTATTATTATTATCGCTATAACTGTTATTATTATTCTTATTACTATTGTTACTATCCGTATCACTCTTGTCTTTATCCATATAACTATTATTATTATCCTTATTATTATTATTATTATCGCTATAACTGTTATTATTATCCTTATTCTATTGTTACTATCCGTATTACTCTTGCCTTTATCCATATAACTATTATTATTATCGCTATAACTGTTATTATTATTCTTATTACTATTAATATTATCCCTATTCCTCTTGTCTTTATCTTTATAACTATTATTATTATCCTTATTATTATTATTATTATCGCTATAACTGTTATTATTATCCTTATTCTATTGTTACTATCCGTATTACTCTTGTCTTTATCCTTATAACTATTATCATTATCCTTATGACTATTATTATTATCGCTATAACTGTTATTATGATTATTCTTGTTTCTATTATTACTGTCCGTATTACTCTTGCCTTTATCCTTAGTACTATTATTATTATCGCTATAACTGTTATTATTATTCTTGTTACTATTATTATTATCCCTATTCCTCTTGTCTTTCTCCTTATAACTATTATTATTATCCTTAATACTATTATTATTATCGCTATAACTGTTATTATTATCCTTATGCTATTGTTACTATCCGTATTACTCTTGTCTTTATCCTTATAACTATTATTATTATCGCTAATAATTGTTATTATTATTCGTATTACTATTATTATTGTCCTTATTACTATTATTATTATCCTTAATACTATTATTATTATCGCTATTACTGTTATTATACTTATTACTATTACTATTATCCGCATTCCTCTTGTCTTTATCCTTATAACTATTATTATTATCCTTATTATTATTATTATTATTATCCTTATTACTATTATTATTATCGCTATAACTGTTATTATTATCCTTAATACTATTATTATTATCGCTATAACTGTTATTATTATTCTTATTACTATTATTATTGTCCGTATTCCCCTTGTCTTTATCCTTATAACTATTATTATTATCCTTATTATTATTATTATTATCGCTATAACTGTTATTATTATCCTTATTCTATTGTTACTATCCGTATTACTCTTGTCTTTATCCTTATAACTATTATTATTATCGCTATAACTGTTATTATAATTCTTATTACTATTATTATTGTCCGTATTCCCCTTGTCTTTATCCTTATAACTATTATTATTATCATTATTATTATTATTATTATCGCTATAACTGTTATTATTATCCTTATTCTATTGTTACTATCCGTATTACTCTTGTCTTTATCCTTATAACTATTATTATTATCGCTATAACTGTTATTATTATTCTTATTACTATTATTATTATCCGTATTCCCCTTGTCTTTATCCTTATAACTGTTATTATAATCCTTATTATTATTATTATTATCGCTAATAACTGTTATTATTATTCTTATTACTATTATTATTATCCTTATTACTATTCTTATTAACCTTATTACTATTATTATTATCGCTATAACTGTTATTATTATCCTTAATACTATTATTATTATCGCTGTAACTGTTATTATTATTCTTGTTACTATTATTATTATGCCTATTCCTCTTTTCTTTCTCCTTATAATTATTATTATTATCCTTATTATTATTATTATTATCGCTAAAACTGTTATTATTATCCTTATTCTATTGTTACTATCCGCATTACTCTTGTCTTTATCCTTATAACTATTATTATTATCGCTAATAACTGTTATTATTATTCTTATTACTATTATGATTATCCCTATTGCCCTTGTCTTTCTCCTTATAACTATTATTTTTATCCTTATTATTATTATAATTATCGCTATAACTGTTATTATTATCCTTATTCTATTGTTACTGTCCGTATTACTCTTGTCTTTATCCTTATAACTATTATTATTATCGCTAATAACTGTTATTATTATTCTTATTACTATTATTGTTATCCCTATTGCCCTTGTCTTTATCCTTATAAGTATTATTATGATCCTTATTACTATTATTATTATCCTTCTTACTATTATTATTATCGCTATAACTGTTATTATTATGCTTATTCTATTGTTACTATCCGTATTACTCTTGTCTTTATCCTTATAACTATTATTATTATCGCTAATAACTGTTATTATTATTCTTATTACTATTATTATTATCCCTATTGCCCTTGTCTTTATCCTTATAACTATTATTATTATCCTTATTACTATTCTTATTATCCTTATTACTATTATTATTATCGCTAATAACTGTTATTATTATTCTTATTACTATTATGATTATCCCTATTGCCCTTGTCTTTCTCCTTATAACTATTATTTTTATCCTTATTATTATTATAATTATCGCTATAACTGTTATTATTATCCTTATTCTATTGTTACTGTCCGTATTACTCTTGTCTTTATCCTTATAACTATTATTATTATCGCTAATAACTGTTATTATTATTCTTATTACTATTATTGTTATCCCTATTGCCCTTGTCTTTATCCTTATAAGTATTATTATGATCCTTATTACTATTATTATTATCCTTCTTACTATTATTATTATCGCTATAACTGTTATTATTATGCTTATTCTATTGTTACTATCCGTATTACTCTTGTCTTTATCCTTATAACTATTATTATTATCGCTAATAACTGTTATTATTATTCTTATTACTATTATTATTATCCCTATTGCCCTTGTCTTTATCCTTATAACTATTATTATTATCCTTATTACTATTCTTATTATCCTTATTACTATTATTATTATCGCTAATAACTGTTATTATTATTCTTATTACTATTATGATTATCCCTATTGCCCTTGTCTTTCTCCTTATAACTATTATTATTATCCTTATTATTATTATTATTATCGCTATAACTGTTATTATTATCCTTATTCTATTGTTACTATCCGTATTACTCTTGCCTTTATCATTATAACTATTATTATTATCGCTATAACTGTTATTATTATTCTTATTACTATTACTATTATCCCTATTCCTCTTGTCTTTATCCTTATAACTATTATTATTATCCTTATTATTATTATTATTATCGCTATAACTGTTATTATTGTCCTTATTCTATTGTTACTATCCGTATTACTCTTGTCTTTATCCTTATAACTATTATCATTATCCTTATGACTATTATTATTATCGCTATAACTGTTATTATTAATATTCTTGTTTCTATTATTACTGTCCGTATTACTCTTGCCTTTATCCTTAGTACTATTATTATTATCGCTATAACTGTTATTATTATTCTTGTTACTATTATTATTATCCCTATTCCTCTTGTCTTTCTCCTTATAACTATTATTATTATGCTTATTATTATTATTATTATCGCTATAACTGTTACTATTATGCTTGTTACTATGATTATTATCCCTATTCTTCTTGTCTTTCTCCTTATAACTATTATTATTATCCTTATTATTATTATTATTATCGCTATAACTGTTATTATTATTCTTGTTACTATTATTATTATCGCTATAACTGTTGTTATTATTCTTGTTACTATTATTATTATCCCTATTCCTCTTGCCTTTCTCCTTAATACTATTATTATTATCGCTAAAACTGTTATTATTATCCTTACTCTATTGTTACTATCCGTATTACTCTTGTCTTTATCCTTATAACTATTATTATTATCGCTAATAACTGTTATTATTATTCTTATTACTATTATTATTATCCTTATTACTATTATTATTATCCTTAATACTATTATTATTATCGCTATAACTGTTATTATTATTCTTGTTACTATTATTATTATCCCTATTCCTCTTGTCTTTCTCCTTATAACTATTATTATTATCCTTATTATTATTATTATTATCGCTATAACTGTTATTATTATTCTTATTACTATTACTATTATCCCTATTCCTCTTGTCTATATCCTTATAACTATTATTATTATCCTTATTACTATTATTATTATCGCTATAACTCTTATTATTATTCTTGTTACTATTATTACTGTCCGTATTACTCTTGCCTTTATCCTTAATACTATTATTATTATCGCTATAACTGTTATTATTATTCTTATAACTATTACTATTATCCCTATTCCTCTTGTCTATATCCTTATAACTATTATTATTATCCTTATTACTATTATTATTATCGCTACAACTGTTATTATTATTGTTATTACTATTATTATTATCGCTATTGCCCTTGTCTTTATCCTTATAACTATTATTATTATCCTTATTATTATTATTATTATCGCTATAACTGTTATTATTATTCTTGTTACTATTATTATTATCGCTATAACTGTTATTATTATTCTTATTACTATTACTATTATCCCTATTCCTCTTGTCTTTCTCCATATAACTATTATTATTAATCCTTTTTACTATTATTATTATCGCTACAACTGTTATTATTATTGTTATTACTATTATTATTATCGCTATTGCCCTTGTCTTTATCCTTATAACTATTATTATTATCCTTATTACTATTATTATTATCGCTATAACTGTTATTATTATGGTTATTCTATTGTTACTATCCCTATTACTCTTGTCTTTATCCTTATAACTATTATTATTATCCTTAACACTATTATTATTATCGCTATAACTGTTATTATTATTCTTGTTACTATTATTATTATCCCTATTCTTCTTGTCTTTCTCCTTATAACTATTATTATTATCCTTATTATTATTATTATTATCGCTATAACTGTTATTATTATTCTTATTACTATTGTTACTATCCGTATTACTCTTGTCTTTATCCATGTAACTATTATTATTAATCCTTTTTACTATTATTATTATCGCTACAACTGTTATTATTATTGTTATTACTATTATTATTATCGCTATTGCCCTTGTCTTTATCCTTATAACTATTATTATTATCCTTATAACTATTATTATTATCCTTATTACTATTATTATTATCGCTATAACTGTTATTATTATGATTATTCTATTGTTACTATCCCTATTACTCTTGTCTTTATCCTTATAACTATTATTATTATGGCTAATAACTGTTATTATTATTCTTATTACTATTATTATCCCTATTGGCCTTGTCTTTATCCTTATAACTATTATTATTATCCTTATTACTATAATTATTATCGCTATAACTGTTATTATTATCCTTAATACTATTATTATTATCGCTATAACTGTTATTATTATGGTTATTCTATTGTTACTATCCCTATTACTCTTGTCTTTATCCTTATAACTATTATTATCATCCTTAACACTATTATTATTATCGCTATAACTGTTATTATTATTCTTGTTACTATTATTACTGTCCGTATTACTCTTGCCTTTATCCTTAATACTATTATTATTATCGCTATAACTGCTATTATTATTCTTGTTACTATTATTATTATCCCTATTCCTCTTGTCTTTCTCCTTATAACTATTATTATTATCCTTATTACTATTATTATTATCGCTACAACTGTTATTATTATTGTTATTACTATTATTATTATCGCTATTGCCCTTGTCTTTATCCTTATAACTATTATTATTATCCTTATTATTATTATTATTATCGCTATAACTGTTATTATTATTCTTGTTACTATTATTATTATCGCTATAACTGTTATTATTATTCTTATTACTATTACTATTATCCCTATTCCTCTTGTCTTTCTCCATATAAATATTATTATTAATCCTTTTTACTATTATTATTATCGCTACAACTGTTATTATTATTGTTATTACTATTATTATTATCGCTATTGCCCTTGTCTTTATCCTTATAACTATTATTATTATCCTTATTACTATTATTATTATCGCTATAACTGTTATTATTATGGTTATTCTATTGTTACTATCCCTATTACTCTTGTCTTTATCCTTATAACTATTATTATTATCCTTAACACTATTATTATTATCGCTATAACTGTTATTATTATTCTTGTTACTATTATTATTATCCCTATTCTTCTTGTCTTTCTCCTTATAACTATTATTATTATCCTTATTATTATTATTATTATCGCTATAACTGTTATTATTATTCTTGTTACTATTATTATTATCGCTATAACTGTTGTTATTATTCTTGTTACTATTATTATTATCCCTATTCCTCTTGCCTTTCTCCTTAATACTATTATTATTATCGCTAAAACTGTTATTATTATCCTTACTCTATTGTTACTATCCCTATTCCTCTTGTCTTTATCCTTATAACTATTATTATTATCGTTGTAACTGTTATTATTATCCTTATTACTATTATTATTATCGCTATAACTGTTATTATTATGTTTTTTCGATTGTTACTATCCGTATTACTCTTGCCTTTATCATTTTAACTATTATTATCATCGCTATAACTGTTATTATTATGCTTATTCTATAGTTACTATCTCTATTACTCTTGTCTTTCTCCTTATAACTATTATTATTATCCTTATTATTATTATTATTATCGCTATAACTGTTACTATTATTCTTGTTACTATTATTATTATCCCTATTCCTCTTGTCTTTCTCCTTATAACTGTTATTATTATCCTTATTATTATTATTATTATCGCTATAACTGTTATTATTATTCTTATTACTATTACTATTATCCCTATTCCTCTTGTCTTTCTCCTAATAACTATTATTATTATCGCTATAACTGTTATTATTATTCTTGTTACTATTATTATTATCGCTATAACTGTTATTATTATTCTTATTACTATTGTTACTATCCGTATCACTCTTGTCTTTATCCATATAACTATTATTATTATCCTTATTATTATTATTATTATCGCTATAACTGTTATTATTATCCTTATTCTATTGTTACTATCCGTATTACTCTTGCCTTTATCATTATAACTATTATTATTATCGCTATAACTGTTATTATTATTCTTATTACTATTAATATTATCCCTATTCCTCTTGTCTTTATCTTTATAACTATTATTATTATCCTTATTATTATTATTATTATCGCTATAACTGTTATTATTATCCTTATTCTATTGTTACTATCCGTATTACTCTTGTCTTTATCCTTATAACTATTATCATTATCCTTATGACTATTATTATTATCGCTATAACTGTTATTATGATTATTCTTGTTTCTATTATTACTGTCCGTATTACTCTTGCCTTTATCCTTAGTACTATTATTATTATCGCTATAACTGTTATTATTATTCTTGTTACTATTATTATTATCCCTATTCCTCTTGTCTTTCTCCTTATAACTATTATTATTATCCTTAATACTATTATTATTATCGCTATAACTGTTATTATTATCCTTATGCTATTGTTACTATCCGTATTACTCTTGTCTTTATCCTTATAACTATTATTATTATCGCTAATAATTGTTATTATTATTCGTATTACTATTATTATTGTCCTTATTACTATTATTATTATCCTTAATACTATTATTATTATCGCTATTACTGTTATTATACTTATTACTATTACTATTATCCGCATTCCTCTTGTCTTTATCCTTATAACTATTATTATTATCCTTATTATTATTATTATTATTATCCTTATTACTATTATTATTATCGCTATAACTGTTATTATTATCCTTAATGCTATTATTATTATCGCTATAACTGTTATTATTATTCTTATTACTATTATTATTGTCCGTATTCCCCTTGTCTTTATCCTTATAACTATTATTATTATCCTTATTATTATTATTATTATCGCTATAACTGTTATTATTATCCTTATTCTATTGTTACTATCCGTATTACTCTTGTCTTTATCCTTATAACTATTATTATTATCGCTATAACTGTTATTATAATTCTTATTACTATTATTATTGTCCGTATTCCCCTTGTCTTTATCCTTATAACTATTATTATTATCATTATTATTATTATTATTATCGCTATAACTGTTATTATTATCCTTATTCTATTGTTACTATCCGTATTACTCTTGTCTTTATCCTTATAACTATTATTATTATCGCTATAACTGTTATTATTATTCTTATTACTATTATTATTATCCGTATTCCCCTTGTCTTTATCCTTATAACTGTTATTATAATCCTTATTATTATTATTATTATCGCTAATAACTGTTATTATTATTCTTATTACTATTATTATTATCCTTATTACTATTCTTATTAACCTTATTACTATTATTATTATCGCTATAACTGTTATTATTATCCTTAATACTATTATTATTATCGCTGTAACTGTTATTATTATTCTTGTTACTATTATTATTATGCCTATTCCTCTTTTCTTTCTCCTTATAATTATTATTATTATCCTTATTATTATTATTATTATCGCTAAAACTGTTATTATTATCCTTATTCTATTGTTACTATCCGCATTACTCTTGTCTTTATCCTTATAACTATTATTATTATCGCTAATAACTGTTATTATTATTCTTATTACTATTATGATTATCCCTATTGCCCTTGTCTTTCTCCTTATAACTATTATTTTTATCCTTATTATTATTATAATTATCGCTATAACTGTTATTATTATCCTTATTCTATTGTTACTGTCCGTATTACTCTTGTCTTTATCCTTATAACTATTATTATTATCGCTAATAACTGTTATTATTATTCTTATTACTATTATTGTTATCCC
This sequence comes from Megachile ligniseca, assembly GCA_945859555.1. Lineage (NCBI taxonomy): Eukaryota > Metazoa > Arthropoda > Insecta > Hymenoptera > Megachilidae > Megachile > Megachile ligniseca. Next base: position 7,170 of record CAMAOC010000605.1, on the reverse strand, counting down.
TATTGCCCTTGTCTTTATCCTTATAAGTATTATTATGATCCTTATTACTATTATTATTATCCTTCTTACTATTATTATTATCGCTATAACTGTTATTATTATGCTTATTCTATTGTTACTATCCGTATTACTCTTGTCTTTATCCTTATAACTATTATTATTATCGCTAATAACTGTTATTATTATTCTTATTACTATTATTATTATCCCTATTGCCCTTGTCTTTATCCTTATAACTATTATTATTATCCTTATTACTATTCTTATTATCCTTATTACTATTATTATTATCGCTAATAACTGTTATTATTATTCTTATTACTATTATGATTATCCCTATTGCCCTTGTCTTTCTCCTTATAACTATTATTTTTATCCTTATTATTATTATAATTATCGCTATAACTGTTATTATTATCCTTATTCTATTGTTACTGTCCGTATTACTCTTGTCTTTATCCTTATAACTATTATTATTATCGCTAATAACTGTTATTATTATTCTTATTACTATTATTGTTATCCCTATTGCCCTTGTCTTTATCCTTATAAGTATTATTATGATCCTTATTACTATTATTATTATCCTTCTTACTATTATTATTATCGCTATAACTGTTATTATTATGCTTATTCTATTGTTACTATCCGTATTACTCTTGTCTTTATCCTTATAACTATTATTATTATCGCTAATAACTGTTATTATTATTCTTATTACTATTATTATTATCCCTATTGCCCTTGTCTTTATCCTTATAACTATTATTATTATCCTTATTACTATTCTTATTATCCTTATTACTATTATTATTATCGCTAATAACTGTTATTATTATTCTTATTACTATTATGATTATCCCTATTGCCCTTGTCTTTCTCCTTATAACTATTATTATTATCCTTATTATTATTATTATTATCGCTATAACTGTTATTATTATCCTTATTCTATTGTTACTATCCGTATTACTCTTGCCTTTATCATTATAACTATTATTATTATCGCTATAACTGTTATTATTATTCTTATTACTATTACTATTATCCCTATTCCTCTTGTCTTTATCCTTATAACTATTATTATTATCCTTATTATTATTATTATTATCGCTATAACTGTTATTATTGTCCTTATTCTATTGTTACTATCCGTATTACTCTTGTCTTTATCCTTATAACTATTATCATTATCCTTATGACTATTATTATTATCGCTATAACTGTTATTATTATTATTCTTGTTTCTATTATTACTGTCCGTATTACTCTTGCCTTTATCCTTAGTACTATTATTATTATCGCTATAACTGTTATTATTATTCTTGTTACTATTATTATTATCCCTATTCCTCTTGTCTTTCTCCTTATAACTATTATTATTATCCTTATTATTATTATTATTATCGCTATAACTGTTACTATTATGCTTGTTACTATTATTATTATCCCTATTCTTCTTGTCTTTCTCCTTATAACTATTATTATTATCCTTATTATTATTATTATTATCGCTATAACTGTTATTATTATTCTTGTTACTATTATTATTATCGCTATAACTGTTGTTATTATTCTTGTTACTATTATTATTATCCCTATTCCTCTTGCCTTTCTCCTTAATACTATTATTATTATCGCTAAAACTGTTATTATTATCCTTACTCTATTGTTACTATCCGTATTACTCTTGTCTTTATCCTTATAACTATTATTATTATCGCTAATAACTGTTATTATTATTCTTATTACTATTATTATTATCCTTATTACTATTATTATTATCCTTAATACTATTATTATTATCGCTATAACTGTTATTATTATCCTTATGCTATTGTTACTATCCGTATTACTCTTGTCTTTATCCTTATAACTATTATTATTATCGCTATTACTGTTATTATACTTATTACTATTACTATTATCCGTATTCCTCTTGTCTTTATCCTTATAACTATTATTATTATCCTTATTATTATTATTATTATTATCCTTATTACTATTATTATTATCGCTATAACTGTTATTATTATTCTTGTTGCTATTATTACTGTCCGTATTACTCTTGCCTTTATGCTTAATACTATTATTATAATCGCTATAACTGTTATTATTATTCTTGTACTATTATTATTATTATCGCTATAACTGTTCTTATTATTCTTATTACTATTACTATTATCCCTATTCCTCTTGTCTTTATCCTTATAACTATTATTATTATCCTTATTATTATTATTATTATCGCTGTAACTATTATTATTATCCTTATTATTATTATTATTATCGCTATAACTGTTACTATTATTCTTGTTACTATTATTATTATCCCTATTCCTCTTGTCTTTCTCCTTATAACTGTTATTATTATCCTTATTATTATTATTATTATCGCTATAACTGTTATTATTATTCTTATTACTATTACTATTATCCCTATTCCTCTTGTCTTTCTCCTAATAACTATTATTATTATCGCTATAACTGTTATTATTATTCTTGTTACTATTATTATTATCGCTATAACTGTTATTATTATTCTTATTACTATTGTTACTATCCGTATCACTCTTGTCTTTATCCATATAACTATTATTATTAATCCTTATTACTATTATTATTATCGCTATAACTGTTATTATTATTGTTATTACTATTATTATTATCGCTATAACTGTTATTATTATCCTTATTCTATTGTTACTATCCGTATTACTCTTGTCTTTATCCTTATAACTATTATTATTATCGCTAATAACTGTTATTATTATTCTTATTACTATTATTATTATCCCTATTGCCCTTGTCTTTATCCTTATAACTATTATTATTATCCTTGTTACTATTATTATTATCGCTATAACTGTTATTATTATTTTTGTTACTATTATTACTGTCCGCATTACTCTTGCCTTTATCCTTAATACTAATATTATTACCGCTATAACTGTTATTATTATCCTTATTATTATTATTATTATCGCTATAACTGTTATTATTATTCTTGTTACTATTATTATTATCCCTATTCCTCTTGTCTTTCTCCTTATAACTATTATTATTATCGCTATAACTGTTATTATTATCCTTATTCTATTGTTACTATCCGTATTACTCTTGTCTTTATCCTTATAACTATTATTATTATCGCTAATAACTGTTATTATTATTCTTATTACTATTATTATTATCCCTATTGCCCTTGTCTTTATCCTTATAACTATTATTATTATCCTTGTTACTATTATTATTATCGCTTTAACTGTTGTTATTATTCTTGTTACTATTATTATTATCCCTATTCCTCTTGTCTTTCTCCTTATAACTATTATTATTAACCTTATTATTATTATTATTATCGCTATAACTGTCATTATTATTCTTGTTACTATTATTATTATCGCTATAACTGTTATTATTGTTCTTATTACTATTGTTACTATCCGTATCACTCTTGTCTTTATCCATATAACTATTATTATTAATCCTTATTACTATTATTATTATCGCCTTGACTGTTATTATTATTCTTATTACTATTATTATTATCGCTATAACTGTTATTATTATCCTTATTACTATTATTATTATCGCTATGACTGTTATTATTATGGTTATTCTATTGTTACTATCCCTATTACTCTTGTCTTTATCCTTATAACTATTATCATTATCCTTATGACTATTATGATTATCGCTATAACTGTTATTATTATTATTCTTGTTACTATTATTACTGTCCGTATTACTCTTCCCTTTATCCTTAGTACTATTATTATTATCGGTATAACTGTTATTATTATTCTTGTTACTGTTATTATTATCCCTATTCCTCTTGTCTTTCTCCTTATAACTATTATTATTATCCTTATTATTATTATTATTATCGCTATAACTGTTATTATTATTCTTATTACTATTACTATTATCCCTATTCCTCTTGTCTTTCTCCTTATAACTATTATTATTATCGCTATAACTGTTATTATTATTCTTGTTACTATTATTATTATCCCTATTTCTCTTGTCTTTCTCCTTAATACTATTATTATTATCGCTATAACTGTTATTATTATTCTTGTTACTATTATTACTGTCCGTATTACTCTTGCCTTTATCCTTAATACTATTATTATTATCGCTATAACTGTTATTATTATTCTTGTTACTATTATTATTATCCCTATTCCTCTTGTCTTTCTCCTTATAACTATTATTATTATCCTTATTACTATTATTATTATCGCTATAACTGTTATTATTATGGTTAGTCTATTGTTACTATCCCTATTACTCTTGTCTTTATCCTTATAACTATTATTATTATCCTTAACACTATTATTATTCGATAATAAGAACTGTCATTATTATTCTTGTTACTATTATTATTATCCCTATTCCTCTTGTCTTTCTCCTTATAACTATTATTATTATCCTTATTATTATTATTATTATCGCTACAACTGTTATTATTATTCTTATTACTATTACTATTATCCCTATTCCTCTTGTCTATATCCTTATAATTATTATTATTATCCTTATTACTATTATTATTATCGCTATAACTGTTATTATTATTCTTGTTACTATTATTTCTGTCCGTATTACTCTTGCCTTTATACTTAATACTATTATTATTACCGCTGTAACTGTTATTATTATTCTTGTTACTATTATTATTATCCCTATTCCTCTTGTCTTTCTCCTTATAACTATTATTATTATCCGTATTATTATTATTATTATCGCTATAACTGTTATTATTATTCTTGTTACTATTATTATTATCGCTATAACTGTTATTATTATTCTTATTACTATTGTTACTATCCGTATTACTCTTGTCTTTATCCATATAACTATTATTATTAATCCTTTTTACTATTATTATTATCGCTACAACTGTTATTATTATTGTTATTACTATTATTATTATCGCTATTGCCCTTGTCTTTATCCTTATAACTATTATTATTATCCTTATTACTATTATTATTATCGCTATAACTGTTATTATTATGATTATTCTATTGTTACTATCCCTATTACTCTTGTCTTTATCCTTATAAATATTATTATTATCGCTAATAACTGTTATTATTATTCTTATTACTATTATTATTATCCCTATTGGCCTTGTCTTTATCCTTATAACTATTATTATTATCCTTATTACTATAATTATTATCGCTATGACTGTTATTATTATCCTTAATACTATTATTATTATCGCTATAACTGTTATTATTATGGTTATTCTATTGTTACTATCCCTATTACTCTTGTCTTTATCCTTATAACTATTATTATTATCCTTAACACTATTATTATTATAGCTATAACTGTTATTATTATTCTTGCTACTATTATTAATGTCCGTATTACTCTTGCCTTGATCCTTAATACTATTATTATTATCGCTATAACTGTTATTATTATTCTTGTTACTATTATTATTATCCCTATTCCTCTTGTCTTTCTCCTTATAACTATTATTATTATCCTTATTATTATTATTATTATCGCTATAACTGTTATTATTATTCTTATTACTATTACTATTATCCCTATTCCTCTTGTCTATATCCTTATAACTATTATTATTATCCTTATTACTATTATTATTATCGCTATAACTCTTATTATTATTCTTGTTACTATTATTACTGTCCGTATTACTCTTGCCTTTATCCTTAATACTATTATTATTATCGCTATAACTGTTATTATTATTCTTATAACTATTACTATTATCCCTATTCCTCTTGTCTATATCCTTATAACTATTATTATTATCCTTATTACTATTATTATTATCGCTATAACTGTTATTATTATTCTTGTTACTATTATTACTGTCCGTATTACTCTTGCCTTTATCCTTAATACTATTATTATTACCGCTATAACTGTTACTATTATTCTTGTTACTATTATTATTATCCCTATTCCTCTTGTCTTTCTCCTTATAACTATTATTATTATCCTTATTATTATTATTATTATTATCGCTATAACTGTTATTATTATTCTTGTTACGATTATTATTATCGCTATAACTGTTATTATTATTCTTATTACTATTGTTACTATCCGTATTACTCTTGTCTTTATCCATATAACTATTATTATTAATCCTTTTTACTATTATTATTATCGCTACAACTGTTATTATTATTGTTATTACTATTATTATTATCGCTATTGCCCTTGTCTTTATCCTTATAACTATTATTATTATCCTTATTACTATAATTATTATCGCTATAACTGTTATTATTATCCTTAATACTATTATTATTATCGCTATAACTGTTATTATTATGGTTATCCTATTGGTACTATCCCTATTACTCTTGTCTTTATCCTTATAACTATTATTATTATCCTTATTACTATAATTATTATCGCTATAACTGTTATTATTATCCTTAATACTATTATTATTATCGCTATAACTGTTATTATTATGGTTATTCTATTGGTACTATCCCTATTACTCTTGTCTTTATCCTTATAACTATTAATATTATCCTTAACACTATTATTATTATCGCTATAACTGTTAGTATTATTCTTGCTACTATTATTACTGTCCGCATTACTCTTGCCCTTATCCTTAATACTATTATTATTACCGCTGTAACTGTTATTATTATTCTTGTTACTATTATTATTATCCCTATTCCTTTTGTCTTCCTCCTTATAACTATTATTACTGTCCTTATTATTATTATTATTATCGCTATAACTGTTGTTATTACTATTGTTACTATTATTATTATCCCTATTCCTCTTGTCTTTCTCCTTATAACTATTATTATTATCGCTATAACTGGTATTATTATTCTTATTACTATTACTATTATCCCTATTCCTCTTGTATTTATCCTTATAACTATTATTATTATCCTTATTATTATTATTATTATCGCTATACCTGGTATTATTATCCTTAATACTATTATTATTATCGCTATAACTGTTATTATTATTCTTGTTACTATTATTATTATCCCTATTCCTCTTGTCTTTCTCCTTATAACTATTATTATTATCCTTAACACTATTATTATTCGATAATAATAACTGTTATTATTATTCCTGTTACTATTATTATTATCCCTATTCCTCTTGTCTTTCTCCTTATAACTATTATTATTA
>CAMAOC010000604.1:0-17415 GCA_945859555.1 Megachile ligniseca | reverse complement strand
TAACAATAATAGTAATAAGGATAACAATAATAGTTATAGCGATAATAATAATAATAATAACGATAAAAATAATAGTTATAAGGAGAAAGACAAGAAGAAATGGGGATAATAATAATAGTAACAAGGATAATAATAACAGTTATGGCGATAATAATAATAGTTATAAGGACAAAGACAAGAGGAATAGGGATAATAGTAATAGTAATAACAATAATAATAACAGTTATAGCGATAATAATAATACTAATAAGGATTAATAATAATAGTTATACGGATAAAGACAAGAGTAATACGGATAGAAACAATAGAATAAGGATAATAATAACAGTTATAGCGATAATAATAATAGTAATAAGGATAATAATAAAAGCTATAAGGATAAAGACAAGAGTAATACGGCTAGTAACAATAGAATAAGGATAATAATAACAGTTATAGCGATAATAATAATAGGATAATAATAATAGTTATAAGGACAAAGACAAGAGGAATAGGGATAATAATAATAGTAATAGGAAAAATAATAACAGTTATAGCGATAATAATAATAATAATAATAAGGATAATAATTATAGTTATAAGGATAATGACAAGAATAATACGGATAGAAACAATAGAATAAGGATAATAATAACAGTTATAGCGATAATAATAATAGTAATAAGGATAATAATAATAGTTATAAGGATAAAGACAAAGAGGAATAGGGATAATAGTAATAGTAATAACAATAATAATAACAGTTATAGCGATAACAATAATAGTAATAAGGATAACAATAATAGTTATAGCGATAATAATAATAATAATAACGATAATAATAATAGTTATAAGGAGAAAGACAAGAAGAATGGGGATAATAATAATAGTAACAAGGATAATAATAACAGTTATGGCGATAATAATAATAGTTATAAGGACAAAGACAAGAGGAATAGGGATAATAGTAATAGTAATAACAATAATAATAACAGTTATAGCGATAATAATATTACTAATAAGGATTAATAATAATAGTTATACGGATAAAGACAAGAGTAATACGGATAGAAACAATAGAATAAGGATAATAATAACAGTTATAGCGATAATAATAATACTAATAAGGATTAATAATAAAAGTTATATGATAAAGACAAGAGTAATACGATAGAAACAATAGAATAAGGATAATAATAACAGTTATAGCGATAATAATAATAGTAATAAGGATAACAATAACAGTTATAGCGATAATAATAATAGTTATAAGGATAAAGGCAAGAGTAATACGGATAGTAATAATAGTAACAAGAATAATAATAACAGTTATAGCGATAATAATAATAGTATTAAGGATAAAAATAACAGTTATAGCGATAATAATAATAGTAATAACTATAATAATAATAGTTATGAGGATAAAGACAAGAGGAATAGGATAGTAATAATAGAATAAAGATAATAATAACAGTTATAGCGATAATAATAATAGTAATAAGGATAATAATAATAGTTATAAGGATAAAGACAAGAGGAATGGGGATAATAATAATAGTAATAAGAATAATAATATCAGTTATAGGTATAATAATAATAGTAATAAGGATAATAATAATAGTTATAAGGATAAAGACAAGAGGAATAGTGATAATAGTAATAGTAATAACAATAATAGCAACAGTTATAGCGATAATAATAAAAGTAATAAGGATTAATAATAATAGTATTAAGGATAAAAATAACAGTTATAGCGATAATAATAATAGTAATAAGGATAATAATAATAATTATAAGGATAAAGACAAGAGGAATAGGGATAATAGTAATAGTAATAACAATAATAATAACAGTTATAGCGATAATAATAAAAGTTATAAGGAATAATAATAATAGTATTAAGGATAATAATAACAGTTATAGCGATAATAATAATAGAAATAAGGATAACAATAACAGTTATAGCGATAATAATAATAATAATAACGATAATAATAATAGCTAAAAGGAGAAAGACAAGAAGAATGGGGATAATAATAATAGTAACAAGAATAATAATAACAGTTATAGCGATAATAATAATAGTTATAAGGACAGAGACAAGAGGAATAGGGATAATAGTAATAGTAATAGCAATAATAATAACAGTTATAGCGATAATAATAATAGTAATAAGGATTAATAATAATAGTTATTAGGATAAATACAAGAGTAATACGGATAGAAACAATAGAATAAGGATAATAACAACAGTTATAGCGATAATAATAATAGTAATAGGGATAACAATAACAGTTATAGCGATAATAATAATAATAATAACGATAATAATAATAGTTATAAGGATAAAGACAAGAGGAATAGGGATAATAATAATAGTAATAGGAAAAATAATAACAGTTATAGCGATAATAATAATAATAATAATAAGGATAGTAATTATAGTTATAAGGATAATGACAAGAGTAATACGGATAGAAACAATAGAATAAGGATAATAATAACAGTTATAGCGATAATAATAATAGTAACAAGGATAATAATAAAAGCTATAAGGATAAAGACAAGAGTAATACGGCTAGTAACAATAGAATAAGGATAATAATAACAGTTATAGCGATAATAATAATAGTAATAAGGATAATAATAATAGTTATAAGGACAAAGACAAGAGGAATAGGGATAATAATAATAGTAATAGGAAAAATAATAACAGTTATAGCGATAATAATAATAATAATAATAAGGATAATAATTATAGTTATAAGGATAATGACAAGAGTAATACGGATAGAAACAATAGAATAAGGATAATAATAACAGTTATAGCGATAATAATAATAGTAATAAGGATAATAATAATAGTTATAAGAAGAAAGACAAGAAGAATGGGGATAATAATAATAGTAACAAGGATAATAATAACAGTTATGGCGATAATAATAATAGTTATAAGGACAAAGACAAGAGGAATAGGGATAATAGTAATAGTAATAACAATAATAATAACAGTTATAGCGATAATAATAATACTAATAAGGATTAATAATAATAGATATACGGATAAAGACAACAGTAATACGGATAGAAAACAATAGAATAAGGATAATAACAACAGTTATAGCGATAATAATAATAGTAATAAGGATAACAATAACAGTTATAGCGATAATAATAATAATAATAACGATAATAATAATAGTTATAAGGATAAAGACAAGAGGAATAGGGATAATAATAATAGTAATAGGAAAAATAATAACAGTTATAGCGATAATAATAATAATAATAATAAGGATAGTAATTATAGTTATAAGGATAATGACAAGAGTAATACGGATAGAAACAATAGAATAAGGATAATAATAACAGTTATAGCGATAATAATAATAGTAATAGGGATAATAATAATAGTTATAAGGATAAAGACAAGAGGAAAAGGGATAATAGTAATAGTAATAACAATAATAATAACAGTTATAGCGATAACAATAATAGTAATAAGGATAACAATAATAGTTATAGCGATAATAATAATAATAATAACGATAATAATAATAGTTATAAGGAGAAAGACAAGAAGAATGGGGATAATAATAATAGTAACAAGGATAATAATAACAGTTATGGCGATAATAATAATAGTTATAAGGACAAAGACAAGAGGAATAGGGATAATAGTAATAGTAATAACAATAATAATAACAGTTATAGCGATAATAATAATACTAATAAGGATTAATAATAATAGTTATACGGATAAAGACAAGAGTAATACGGATAGAAACAATAGAATAAGGATAATAATAACAGTTATAGCGATAATAATAATAGTAACAAGGATAATAATAAAAGCTATAAGGATAAAGACAAGAGTAATACGGCTAGTAACAATAGAATAAGGATAATAATAACAGTTATAGCGATAATAATAATAGTAATAAGGATAATAATAATAGTAATAGGAAAAATAATAACAGTTATAGCGATAATAATAATAATAATAATAAGGATAATAATTATAGTTATAAGGATAATGACAAGAGTAATACGGATAGAAACAATAGAATAAGGATAATAATAACAGTTATAGCGATAATAATAATAGTAATAAGGATAATAATAATAGTTATAAGAAGAAAGACAAGAAGAATGGGGATAATAATAATAGTAACAAGGATAATAATAACAGTTATGGCGATAATAATAATAGTTATAAGGACAAAGACAAGAGGAATAGGGATAATAGTAATAGTAATAACAATAATAATAACAGTTATAGCGATAATAATAATACTAATAAGGATTAATAATAATAGATATACGGATAAAGACAACAGTAATACGGATAGAAACAATAGAATAAGGATAATAATAACAGTTATAGCGATAATAATAATAGTAATAAGGATAACAATAACAGTTATAGCGATAATAATAATAGTTATAAGGATAAAGGCAAGAGTAATACGGATAGTAATAATAGTAACAAGAATAATAATAACAGTTATAGCGATAATAATAATAGTATTAAGGATAAAAATAACAGTTATAGCGATAATAATAATAGTAATAACTATAATAATAATAGTTATAAGGATAAAGACAAGAGGAATCGGAATAGTAATAATAGAATAAAGATAATAATAACAGTTATAGCGATAATAATAATAGTAATAAGGATAATAATAATAGTTATAAGGATAAAGACAAGAGGAATAGGGATAATAGTAATAGTAATAACAATAATAATAACAGTTATAGCGATAATAATAAAAGTTATAAGGATTAATAATAATAGTATTAAGGATAATAATAACAGTTATAGCGATAATAATAATAGTAATAAGGATAACAATAACAGTTGTAGCGATAATAATAATAATAATAACGATAATAATAATAGCTAAAAGGAGAAAGACAAGAAGAATGGGGATAATAATAATAGTAACAAGAATAATAATAACAGTTATAGCGATAATAATAATAGTTATAAGGACAGAGACAAGAGGAATAGGGATAATAGTAATAGTAATAGCAATAATAATAACAGTTATAGCGATAATAATAATAGTAATAAGGATTAATAATAATAGTTATTAGGATAAATACAAGAGTAATACGGATAGAAACAATAGAATAAGGATAATAAGAACAGTTATAGCGATAACAATAATAGTAATAAGGATAACAATAACAGTTATAGCGATAATAATAATAATAATAACGATAATAATAATAGTTCTAAGGATAAAGACAAGAGTAATACGGACAGAAACAATAGAATAAGGATAATAATAACAGTTATAGCGATAATAATAATAGTTATAAGGATAAAGGCAAGAGTAATACGGATAGTAATAATAGTAACAAGAATAATAATAACAGTTATAGCGATAATAATAATAGTATTATGGATAAAAATAACAGTTATAGCGATAATAATAATAGTAATAACTATAATAATAATAGTTATAAGGATAAAGACAAGAGGAATAGGAATAGTAATAATAGAATAAAGATAATAATAACAGTTATAGCGATAATAATAATAGTAATAAGGATAATAATAATAGTTATAAGGATAAAGACAAGAGGAATGGGGATAATAATAATAGTAATAAGAATAATAATAACAGTTATAGGTATAATAATAATAGTAATAAGGATAATAATAATAGTTATAAGGATAAAGACAAGAGGAATAGGGATAATAGTAATAGTAATAACAATAATAGCAACAGTTATAGCGATAATAATAAAAGTAATAAGGATTAATAATAATAGTATTAAGGATAAAAATAACAGTTATAGCGATAATAATAATAGTAATAAGGATAATAATAATAGTTATAAGGATAAAGACAAGAGGAATAGGGATAATAGTAATAGTAATAACAATAATAATAACAGTTATAGCGATAATAATAAAAGTTATAAGGATTAATAATAATAGTATTAAGGATAATAATAACAGTTATAGCGATAATAATAATAGTAATAAGGATAACAATAACAGTTATAGCGATAATAATAATAATAATAACGATAATAATAATAGCTAAAAGGAGAAAGACAAGAAGAATGGGGATAATAATAATAGTAACAAGAATAATAATAACAGTTATAGCGATAATAATAATAGTTATAAGGACAGAGACAAGAGGAATAGGGATAATAGTAATAGTAATAGCAATAATAATAACAGTTATAGCGATAATAATAATAGTAATAAGGATTAATAATAATAGTTATTAGGATAAATACAAGAGTAATACGGATAGAAACAATAGAATAAGGATAATAACAACAGTTATAGCGATAAGAATAATAGTAATAAGGATAACAATAACAGTTATAGCGATAATAATAATAATAATAACGATAATAATAATAGTTCTAAGGATAAAGACAAGAGTAATACGGACAGAAACAATAGAATAAGGATAATAATAACAGTTATAGCGATAATAATAATAGTTATAAGGATAAAGGCAAGAGTAATACGGATAGTAATAATAGTAACAAGAATAATAATAACAGTTATAGCGATAATAATAATAGTATTAAGGATAAAAATAACAGTTATAGCGATAATAATAATAGTAATAACTATAATAATAATAGTTATAAGGATAAAGACAAGAGGAATAGGAATAGTAATAATAGAATAAAGATAATAATAACAGTTATAGCGATAATAATAATAGTAATAAGGATAATAATAATAGTTATAAGGATAAAGACAAGAGGAATGGGGATAGTAATAATAGTAATAAGAATAATAATAACAGTTATAGGTATAATAATAATAGTAATAAGGATAATAATAATAGTTATAAGGATAAAGACAAGAGGAATAGGGATAATAGTAATAGTAATAACAATAATAGCAACAGTTATAGCGATAATAATAAAAGTAATAAGGATTAATAATAATAGTATTAAGGATAAAAATAACAGTTATAGCGATAACAATAATAGTAATAAGGATAATAATAATAGTTATAAGGATAAAGACAAGAGGAATAGGGATAATAGTAATAGTAATAACAATAATAATAACAGTTATAGGGATAATAATAAAAGTTATAAGGATTAATAATAATAGTATTAAGGATAATAATAACAGTTATAGCGATAATAATAATAGTAATAAGGATAACAATAACAGTTATAGCGATAATAATAATAATAATAACGATAATAATAATAGCTAAAAGGAGAAAGACAAGAAGAATGGGGATAATAATAATAGTAACAGGAATAATAATAACAGTTATAGCGATAATAATAATAGTTATAAGGACAGAGACAAGAGGAATAGGGATAATAGTAATAGTAATAGCAATAATAATAACAGTTATAGCGATAATAATAATAGTAATAAGGATTAATAATAATAGTTATTAGGATAAATACAAGAGTAATACGGATAGAAACAATAGAATAAGGATAATAACAACAGTTATAGCGATAATAATAATAGTAATAAGGATAACAATAACAGTTATAGCGATAATAATAATAATAATAATAACGATAATAATAATAGTTATAAGGATAAAGACAAGAGGAATAGGGATAATAATAATAGTAATAGGAAAAATAATAACAGTTATAGCGATAATAATAATAATAATAATAAGGATAATAATTATAGTTATAAGGATAATGACAAGAGTAATACGGATAGAAACAATAGAATAAGGATAATAATAACAGTTATAGCGATAATAATAATAGTAATAGGGATAATAATAATAGTTATAAGGATCAAGACAAGAGGAATAGGGATAATAGTAATAGTAATAACAATAATAATAACAGTTATAGCGATAACAATAATAGTAATAAGGATAACAATAATAGTTATAGCGATAATAATAATAATAATAACGATAATAATAATAGTTATAAGGAGAAAGACAAGAAGAATGGGGATAATAATAATAGTAACAAGGATAATAATAACAGTTATGGCGATAATAATAATAGTTATAAGGACAAAGACAAGAGGAATAGGGATAATAGTAATAGTAATAACAATAATAATAACAGTTATAGCGATAACAATAATGCTAATAAGGATTAATAATAATAGTTATACGGATAAAGACAAGAGTAATACGGATAGAAACAATAGAATAAGGATAATAATAACAGTTATAGCGATAATAATAATAGTAATAAGGATAATAATAAAAGCTATAAGGATAAAGACAAGAGTAATACGGCTAGTAACAATAGAATAAGGATAATAATAACAGTTATAGCGATAATAATAATAGTAATAAGGATAATAATAATAGTTATAAGGACAAAGACAAGAGGAATAGGGATAATAATAATAGTAATAGGAAAAATAATAACAGTTATAGCGATAATAATAATAATAATAATAAGGATTATAATTATAGTTATAAGGATAATGACAAGAGTAATACGGATAGAAACAATAGAATAAGGATAATAATAACAGTTATAGCGATAATAATAATAGTAATAAGGATAATAATAATAGTTATAAGGATAAAGACAAGAGGAATAGGGATAATAGTAATAGTAATAACAATAATAATAACAGTTATAGCGATAACAATAATAGTAATAAGGATAACAATAATAGTTATAGCGATAATAATAATAATAATAACGATAATAATAATAGTTATAAGGAGAAAGACAAGAAGAATGGGGATAATAATAATAGTAACAAGGATAATAATAACAGCTATGGCGATAATAATAATAGTTATAAGGACAAAGACAAGAGGAATAGGGATAATAGTAATAGTAATAACAATAATAATAACAGTTATAGCGATAATAATAATACTAATAAGGATTAATAATAATAGTTATACGGATAAAGACAAGAGTAATACGGATAGAAACAATAGAATAAGGATAATAATAACAGTTATAGCGATAATAATAATAGTAATAAGGATAATAATAATGGTTATAAGGACAAAGACAAGAGGAATAGGGATAATAATAATAGTAATAGGAAAAATAATAACAGTTATAGCGATAATAATAATAATAATAATGAGGATAATAATTATAGTTATACGGATAATGACAAGAGTAATACGGATAGAAACAATAGAATAAGGATAATAACAACAGTTATAGCGATAATAATAATAGTAATAAGGATAATAATAATAGTTATACGGATAAAGACAAGAGGAATAGGGATAATAGTAATAGTAATAACAATAATAATAACAGTTATAGCGATAACAATAATAGTAATAAGGATAACAATAATAGTTATAGCGATAATAATAATAATAATAACGATAATAATAATAGTTATAAGGAGAAAGACAAGAAGAATGGGGATAATAATAATAGTAACAAGGATAATAATAACAGTTATGGCGATAATAATAATAGTTATAAGGACAAAGACAAGAGGAATAGGGATAATAGTAATAGTAATAACAATAATAATAACAGTTATAGCGATAATAATATTACTAATAAGGATTAATAATAATAGTTATACGGATAAAGACAAGAGTAATACGGATAGAAACAATAGAATAAGGATAATAATAACAGTTATAGCGATAATAATAATAGTAATAAGGATAATAATAAAAGCTATAAGGATAACGACAAGAGTAATACGGCTAGTAACAATAGAATAAGGATAATAATAACAGTTATAGCGATAATAATAATAGTAATAACGATAATAATAATAGTTATAAGGACAAAGACAAGAGGAATAGGGATAATAATAATAGTAATAGGAAAAATAATAACAGTTACAGCGATAATAATAATAATAATAATAAGGATAATAATTATAGTTATAAGGATAATGACAAGAGTAATACGGATAGAATAAATAGAATAAGGATAATAATAACAGTTATAGCGATAATAATAATAGTAATAAGGATAATAATAATAGTTATAAGGATAAAGACAAGAGGAATAGGGATAATAGTAATAGTAATAACAATAATATTAACAGTTATAGCGATAACAATAATAGTAATAAGGATAACAATAATAGTTATAGCGATAATAATAATAATAATAACGATAATAATAATAGTTATAAGAAGAAAGACAAGAAGAATGGGGATAATAATAATAGTAACAAGGATAATAATAACAGTTATGGCGATAATAATAATAGTTATAAGGACAAAGACAAGAGGAATAGGGATAATAGTAATAGTAATAACAATAATAATAACAGTTATAGCGATAATAATAATACTAATAAGGATTAATAATAATAGTTATACGGATAAAGACAAGAGTAATACGGATAGAAACAATAGAATAAGGATAATAATAACAGTTATAGCGATAATAATAATACTAATAAGGATTAATAATAATAGTTATACGGATAAAGACAAGAGTAATACGGATAGAAACAATAGAATAAGGATAATAATAACAGTTATAGCGATAATAATAATAGTAATAAGGATAACAATAACAGTTATAGCGATAATAATAATAGTTATAAGGATAAAGGCAAGAGTAATACGGATAGTAATAATAGTAACAAGAATAATAATAACAGTTATAGCGATAATAATAATAGTATTAAGGATAAAAATAACAGTTATAGCGATAATAATAATAGTAATAACTATAATAATAATAGTTATAAGGATAAGGACAAGAGGAATCGGAATAGTAATAATAGAATAAAGATAATAATAACAGTTATAGCGATAATAATAATAGTAATAAGGATAATAATAATAGTTATAAGGATAAAGACAAGAGGAATGGGGATAATAATAATAGTAATAAGAATAATAATAACAGTTATAGGTATAATAATAATAGTAATAAGGATAATAATAATAGTTATAAGGATAAAGACAAGAGGAACAGGGGTAATAGTAATAGTAATAACAATAATAGCAACAGTTATAGCGATAATAATAAAAGTAATAAGGACTAATAATAATAGTATTAAGGATAAAAATAACAGTTATAGCGATAATAATAATAGTAATAAGGATAATAATAATAGTTATAAGGATAAAGACAAGAGGAATAGGGATAATAGTAATAGTAATAACAATAATAATAACAGTTATAGCGATAATAATAAAAGTTATATGGATTAATAATAATAGTATTAAGGATAATAATAACAGTTATAGCGATAATAATAATAGTAATAAGGATAACAATAACAGTTATAGCGATAATAATAATAATAATAACGATAATAATGATAGCTAAAAGGAGAAAGACAAGAAGAATGGGGATAATAATAATAGTAACAAGAATAATAATAACAGTTATAGCGATAATAATAATAGTTATAAGGACAGAGACAAGAGGAATAGGGATAATAGTAATAGTAATAGCAATAATAATAACAGTTATAGCGATAATAATAATAGTAATAAGGATTAATAATAATAGTTATTAGGATAAATACAAGAGTAATACGGATAGAAACAATAGAATAAGGATAATAACAACAGTTATAGCGATAACAATAATAGTAATAAGGATAACAATAACAGTTATAGCGATAATAATAATAATAATAACGATAATAATAATAGTTCTAAGGATAAAGACAAGAGTAATACGGACAGAAACAATAGAATAAGGATAATAATAACAGTTATAGCGATAACAATAATAGTAATAAGGATAACAATAACAGTTATAGCGATAATAATAATAATAATAATAACGATAATAATAATAGCTAAAAGGAGAAAGACAAGAAGAATGGGGATAATAATAATAGTAACAAGAATAATAATAACAGTTATAGCGATAATAATAATAGTTATAAGGACAGAGACAAGAGGAATAGGGATAATAGTAATAGTAATAGCAATAATAATAACAGTTATAGCGATAATAATAATAGTAATAAGGATTAATAATAATAGTTATTAGGATAAATACAAGAGTAATACGGATAGAAACAGTAGAATAAGGATAATAACAACAGTTATAGCGATAATAATAATAGTAATAAGGATAACAATAACAGTTATAGCGATAATAATAATAATAATAACGATAATAATAATAGTTATAAGGATAAAGACAAGAGGAATAGGGATAATAATAATAGTAATAGGAAAAATAATAACAGTTATAGCGATAATAATAATAATAATAATAAGGATAATAATTATAGTTATAAGGATAATGACAAGAGTAATACGGATAGAACAAATGAATAAGGATAATAATAACAGTTATAGCGATAATAATAATAGTTATAAGGATAAAGACAAGAGGAATAGGGATAATAGTAATAGTAATAACAATAATAATAACAGTTATAGCGATAACAATAATAGTAATAAGGATAACAATAATAGTTATAGCGATAATAATAATAAGAATAACGATAATAATAATAGTTATAAGGAGAAAGACAAGAAGAATGGGGATAATAATAATAGTAACAAGGATAATAATAACAGTTATGGCGATAATAATAATAGTAATAAGGATAACAATAATAGTTATAGCGATAATAATAATAAGAATAACGATAATAATAATAGTTATAAGGAGAAAGACAAGAAGAATGGGGATAATAATAATAGTAACAAGGATAATAATAACAGTTATGGCGATAATAATAATAGTTATAAGGACAAAGACAAGAGGAATAGGGATAATAGTAATAGTAATAACAATAATAATAACAGTTATAGCGATAACAATAATACTAATAAGGATTAATAATAATAGTTATACGGATAAAGACAAGAGTAATACGGATAGAAACAATAGAATAAGGATAATAATAACAGTTATAGCGATAATAATAATAATAATAATAAGGATTATAATTATAGTTATAAGGATAATGACAAGAGTAATACGGATAGAAACAATAGAATAAGGATAATAATAACAGTTATAGCGATAATAATAATAGTAATAAGGATAATAATAATAGTTATAAGGATAAAGACAAGAGGAATAGGGATAATAGTAATAGTAATAACAATAATAATAACAGTTATAGCGATAACAATAATAGTAATAAGGATAACAATAATAGTTATAGCGATAATAATAATAATAATAACGATAATAATAATAGTTATAAGGAGAAAGACAAGAAGAATGGGGATAATAATAATAGTAACAAGGATAATAATAACAGTTATGGCGATAATAATAATAGTTATAAGGACAAAGACAAGAGGAATAGGGATAATAGTAATAGTAATAACAATAATAATAACAGTTATAGCGATAATAATAATACTAATAAGGATTAATAATAATAGTTATACGGATAAAGACAAGAGTAATACGGATAGAAACAATAGAATAAGGATAATAATAACAGTTATAGCGATAATAATAATAGTAATAAGGATAACAATAACAGTTATAGCGATAATAATAATAGTTATAAGGATAAAGGCAAGAGTAATACGGATAGTAATAATAGTAACAAGAATAATAATAACAGTTATAGCGATAATAATAATAGTATTAAGGATAAAAATAACAGTTATAGCGATAATAATAATAGTAATAACTATAATAATAATAGTTATAAGGATAAAGACAAGAGGAATAGGAATAGTAATAATAGAATAAAGATAATAATAACAGTTATAGCGATAATAATAATAGTAATAAGGATAATAATAATAGTTATAAGGATAAAGACAAGAGGAATGGGGATAATAATAATAGTAATAAGAATAATAATAACAGTTATAGGTATAATAATAATAGTAATAAGGATAATAATAATAGTTATAAGGATAAAGACAAGAGGAATAGGGATAATAGTAATAGTAATAACAATAATAGCAACAGTTATAGCGATAATAATAAAAGTAATAAGGATTAATAATAATAGTATTAAGGATAAAAATAACAGTTATAGCGATAACAATAATAGTAATAAGGATAATAATAATAGTTATAAGGATAAAGACAAGAGGAATAGGGATAATAGTAATAGTAATAACAATAATAATAACAGTTATAGGGATAATAATAAAAGTTATAAGGATTAATAATAATAGTATTAAGGATAATAATAACAGTTATAGCGATAATAATAATAGTAATAAGGATAACAATAACAGTTATAGCGATAATAATAATAATAATAACGATAATAATAATAGCTAAAAGGAGAAAGACAAGAAGAATGGGGATAATAATAATAGTAACAAGAATAATAATAACAGTTATAGCGATAATAATAATAGTTATAAGGACAGAGACAAGAGGAATAGGGATAATAGTAATAGTAATAGCAATAATAATAACAGTTATAGCGATAATAATAATAGCAATAAGGATTAATAATAATAGTTATTAGGATAAATACAAGAGTAATACGGATAGAAACAATAGAATAAGGATAATAACAACAGTTATAGCGATAATAATAATAGTAATAAGGATAACAATAACAGTTATAGCGATAATAATAATAATAATAACGATAATAATAATAGTTATAAGGATAAAGACAAGAGGAATAGGGATAATAATAATAGTAATAGGAAAAATAATAACAGTTATAGCGATAATAATAATAATAATAATAAGGATAATAATTATAGTTATAAGGATAATGACAAGAGTAATACGGATAGAAACAATAGAATAAGGATAATAATAACAGTTATAGCGATAATAATAATAGTAATAGGGATAATAATAATAGTTATAAGGATAAAGACAAGAGGAATAGGGATAATAGTAATAGTAATAACAATAATAATAACAGTTATAGGGATAATAATAAAAGTTATAAGGATTAATAATAATAGTATTAAGGATAATAATAACAGTTATAGCGATAATAATAATAGTAATAAGGATAACAATAACAGTTATAGCGATAATAATAATAATAATAACGATAATAATAATAGCTAAAAGGAGAAAGACAAGAAGAATGGGGATAATAATAATAGTAACAAGAATAATAATAACAGTTATAGCGATAATAATAATAGTTATAAGGACAGAGACAAGAGGAATAGGGATAATAGTAATAGTAATAGCAATAATAATAACAGTTATAGCGATAATAATAATAGCAATAAGGATTAATAATAATAGTTATTAGGATAAATACAAGAGTAATACGGATAGAAACAATAGAATAAGGATAATAACAACAGTTATAGCGATAATAATAATAGTAATAAGGATAACAATAACAGTTATAGCGATAATAATAATAATAATAACGATAATAATAATAGTTATAAGGATAAAGACAAGAGGAATAGGGATAATAATAATAGTAATAGGAAAAATAATAACAGTTATAGCGATAATAATAATAATAATAATAAGGATAATAATTATAGTTATAAGGATAATGACAAGAGTAATACGGATAGAAACAATAGAATAAGGATAATAATAACAGTTATAGCGATAATAATAATAGTAATAGGGATAATAATAATAGTTATAAGGATAAAGACAAGAGGAATAGGGATAATAGTAATAGTAATAACAATAATATTAACAGTTATAGCGATAACAATAATAGTAATAAGGATAACAATAATAGTTATAGCGATAATAATAATAATAATAACGATAATAATAATAGTTATAAGGACAAAGACAAGAGGAATAGGGATAATAGTAATAGTAATAACAATAATAATAACAGTTATAGCGATAACAATAATAGTAATAAGGATAACAATAATAGTTATAGCGATAATAATAATAATAATAACGATAATAATAATAGTTATAAGGAGAAAGACAAGAAGAATGGGGATAATAATAATAGTAACAAGGATAATAATAACAGTTATGGCGATAATAATAATAGTTATAAGGACAAAGACAAGAGGAATAGGGATAATAGTAATAGTAATAACAATAATAATAACAGTTATAGCGATAACAATAATACTAATAAGGATTAATAATAATAGTTATACGGATAAAGACAAGAGTAATACGGATAGAAACAATAGAATAAGGATAATAATAACAGTTATAGCGATAATAATAATAGTAATAAGGATAATAATAAAAGCTATAAGGATAAAGACAAGAGTAATACGGCTAGTAACAACAGAATAAGGATAATAATAACAGTTATAGCGATAATAATAATAGTAATAAGGATAATAATAATAGTTATAAGGACAAAGACAAGAGGAATAGGGATAATAATAATAGTAATAGGAAAAATAATGGCAGTTATAGCGATAATAGTAATAATAATAATAAGGATTATAATTATAGTTATAAGGATAATGACAAGAGTAATACGGATAGAAACAATAGAATAAGGATAATAATAACAGTTATAGCGATAATAATAATAGTAATAAGGATAATAATAATAGTTATAAGGATAAAGACAAGAGGAATAGGGATAATAGTAATAGTAATAACAATAATAATTACAGTTATAGCGATAACAATAATAGTAATAAGGATAACAATAATAGTTATAGCGATAATAATAATAATAATAACGATAATAATAATAGTTATAAGGAGAAAGACAAGAAGAATGGGGATAATAATAATAGTAACAAGGATAATAATAACAGTTATGGCGATAATAATAATAGTTATAAGGACAAAGACAAGAGGAATAGGGATAATAGTAATAGTAATAACAATAATAATAACAGTTATAGCGATAATAATAATACTAATAAGGATTAATAATAATAGTTATACGGATAAAGACAAGAGTAATACGGATAGAAACAATAGAATAAGGATAATAATAACAGTTATAGCGATAATAATAATACTAATAAGGATTAATAATAATAGTTATACGGATAAAGACAAGAGTAATACGGATAGAAACAATAGAATAAGGATAATAATAACAGTTATAGCGATAATAATAATAGTAATAAGGATAACAATAACAGTTATAGCGATAATAATAATAGTTATAAGGATAAAGGCAAGAGTAATACGGATAGTAATAATAGTAACAAGAATAATAATAACAGTTATAGCGATAATAATAATAGTATTAAGGATAAAAATAACAGTTATAGCGATAATAATAATAGTAATAACTATAATAATAATAGTTATAAGGATAAAGACAAGAGGAATAGGAATAGTAATAATAGAATAAAGATAATAATAACAGTTATAGCGATAATAATAATAGTAATAAGGATAATAATAATAGTTATAAGGATAAAGACAAGAGGAATGGGGATAATAATAATAGTAATAAGAATAATAATAACAGTTATAGGTATAATAATAATAGTAATAAGGATAATAATAATAGTTATAAGGATAAAGACAAGAGTAATACGGATAGAAACAATAGAATAAGGATAATAATAACAGTTATAGCGATAATAATAATAGTAATAAGGATAACAATAACAGTTATAGCGATAATAATAATAATAATAACGATAATAATAATAGTTAGAAGGATAAAGA
>CAMAOC010000603.1:0-17515 GCA_945859555.1 Megachile ligniseca | reverse complement strand
AGCCTCTTTAATTTTTGCGAAGGAGAATAGTTAGCTTTGAACGAAAATCAGATCTAGGTAGGATTTGTCGCGAAGCATTAACTAGCCTATCCTATTTTGTTAGTTACATTTTGCACTCACGAACGCGTATTATTTAAATTATATATATCTTTTTGTTCTTTATTACGACAAAATATATTTTAGTTCTTTTGAGTTGGTCGTCTATTATTAATGTCACTATATTAGATACTTATACTTTTCTTTAATTGTTATAATTGTTAATTGTTAAATCATCATCAGCATCATCATTATTTATTGAATAAACCTTTTTGTTGAAAGGTATTGACCTGTGAATTTCAATTCTTAACCGCACACCACACGAATCCCACAATCTTTAGAATTAGTTTATTAATAATCGAGTCGTTCAGTAGGTAAATACCGCTCTTTGCCTCACGAGCGCTGTAAATATCTGTACCTAGGTCCAGAGACGTTACACGTTATAATAAAGACAAATAAATTTTTGGTGACAGCGGTGGGATTCCAAGCGAGAATAAGATTATTGAACGTAGCTGCAGATACGTGTCACTGATCTCTTGCGTGGTAAAGAGAATACTTCTCTGCGGAGGACAATACCATTCATTCTAGAGTAATAAATAGACGCAGGAAAAGTATACATATAGAAAATAAAATATATAAAAAAGAAAAAAAAAATATAAATAGCATTATTCATACATACTCATATATATATATATTAGTTAATTAAATTAGGTTAGACTTATTAATTCACGATGCAGGACGAATTAGAAGTTCCAATCGAGAGCGCTTCTCACTCTTCTCCTCAGATTAGCATACGGGATGCCGCGGATATAGTGCCTCCTTTCGACGGCCACAACATTCCATTATATCAATTCACGAAAAATTGTTTAAACGCTAAGAGTATAATTTCGCCTCACGCTGAGTACGGTCTTGTGCAGTTAATTAAAAACAAATTATTCGGTCAAGCATCACGAGTTATTGCAAGTGGCGACTATAATAGTATAGATGAATTAATTTCTGTTTTAAAATCACGATTCGCTCCTCTGTACACATCATATCAATTATACGGAGATTTATCAAAAATGGCACAAATGCCAAATGAAGCTGTTGTAGACTATAGTAGTCGCGTTTCTAGTCTTCTGTTACAAATTAAAAATTGCAATGAAATAGAGCAGCCACATTTAGCGCATCAATATAATAAAACTGCGGAAATTAACGCAATTAAATCATTTTTATCAGGACTGAAACCAGAAATATATAACCGTTTACGATACGTAGATTTTCTTTTAATAGACGATGCGATTAGCGCAACTATTTTAGCGGAGGCCGAATTCAAAGAGAGCCAATTTCGATTAAAAATGGCCGAAGATTATTCTCGCGTAATTAATTATAAGCGCCCGAACTACATGTCAGGGACTCAGCAAACAGCTAGGGTACAAAACCAACAAGAATTTTGCCAAAACTGTCAGAGGCCAGGGCACACTCTCCAATCTTGTCGAAATTTAAACCAACCTGGAAGATCATCGAGTCAACCAAACCACCCCTGGTTTGGTGACCCCTCATCAAGAGGAGTTCCACAAAATCGAGGTGTAGCAGCAAACCGAGGTCCAACTTGTGCCTATTGCCGATACACAGGTCACACAATTGACCAGTGTCGGAAGAGAGCCAATAAAGAACAAAATAATAATTCCAACAAATCATCTACGCCAGAAAAAGAAGAAGAAAACAAACAAATTCACCTGTGCACTAAGAAGATTCACAAAGAAAATCCTCCAAGTATAAAACTAGCAAGTGAAGACTTCCATCAGGGATTAGCATCGTTAGTAATTGATACAGCATCCGAGTTAAATTTGATAAAACAGCATGCCATTTCACCGAAAATTCCACTTCATACTAATACCAAATACAATTTAAATGGAATCACGGATGGCCAACTTCAAACCATAGGATACGTTAAATTAAGGATGTTCGACAATAACTTCACTTTTCATGTTGTAAAGGAATTACCCATCACTCAAGACGGTATTCTAGGAACAGAATTTTTCGAAACGTCTGGAACAATCATAAATTTCGCAAACTCCACAATGATAATTAATAAAACTACTGTACCATTTGAAGAAGACAATAAAATAGAAGAAAGAAGACTATTAATAATAAATCATAAACAATTGCATTCAAGGGAGGATAAGAAGCAGAAGCAGCTCCATCAGTATACCAGTCGACCACAGAAGTCGGACCCCGAGTTGAACATGAGGAAGAAATCTTCCCAGTATTCCACCGCAATCCAAAGATCTGCTTCAATCTGCAAAATTCGTGCGGACAGGAAAAAGGTTAAAGAGAATATAAGTTCAAGAAAATCAGGGCAACTACATACTGATGAGCCTCAAATTAAAACTGCTCATCAAGGAAAAAGAAGATTTTCCACCCCCACTGCAAATTCTCAAAGCAAGGAAAAAGGAAGAAGTGAAGAGAAAATAGTAATTAAATCTTCTGCAAGACCTTCCAAAGCAGAAAGAAACCAAATTATTCAGAAAAATCACCAAACCTCAACAGGAGTTCATAAGTCACTAAAGAAAACATATTATCAAATAAGGAAGAAATTTTATTGGAAGAATATGAAGCGGGAAATCACCAATTATGTCAAGACCTGCAGCACTTGTCAGAAGAAGAAAATGGAGCAAACCGGAAGAAAAATGGTGACTTCTTATACACCAGTCAATGTGTCTGAGAAAGTGTCCTTTAATAAATTAGGACCACAGCCACCCACTTCAAACGGAAGTAAGATAGAAAAAGTTATGGGACCCAGGAAGAAGAATCCAGCTTACAAGGATCGAGTAATGAGGACCCATCTTCCAATCAAATACGTGGAATCAATAACTTGATTAACAGAGGCTGCAACACATTGTTTCAATCGCAAAAAATTAAATACCATTTAATTATCATCATCCTGCAATTCAATGAATTACAAGGTATAACCTTTTTTATTCTTCTTAATAAAACTAAGATTTTACAGAAAGCAGCTATCAAACTGGAAATTCAAAGGAAAACATATATGAAGTTAATACTGGCAGACATGAAAATTCAACAAAAGCTTAAGGACAATCTTTAACAAATAATTGGCAAATTCTGGATACTCTCAGCAGCCCTTTCATACAATCAGCAAAATTATCAGCCATGGAGCATTAAGTCTCTTGAGGACAAGAGACCAACATAAGGAGGGAGGTGTAACATCCCTGAAGAATTTTTTGTTTTTTTGTCGCCCTCAGAAATGTCCGAAAGTTAAGCTATTCAAAGGTATTATAGATTTCAATTATCGACCGCGATTTTTCTATTACCGACCGCGACTTTAGACATGTCAATCATCGTAGAATTTGGTTTAACTGTCGGTAACATATATCTATATGTACTTTCTCAATTTACAAAGACTATATTATTAAATAATTATTTTTAGCAAACATATAGACTGTCTAGTTAAATATTTAGTTAAATATCACTGAACATTAGATTCATTTATTATTCCATTTATAGCGTATTATAAATATATATTTTAGTTAACAACGTTACTAGATAGAAAAAAAAAAAGTTATTAAATAATTATTTGCGAAATCAATATGTAGGAAGATAATTAATTATATGTTAGAGCTGAGCTATTAGGAATCAAATCCGAATATTATTTTTGTCGAATAAATATTATATTGTAAATGTTTCGTACGGAATATTTCGATACACGATGTACTACGTGCTACGACGCTAGCACAGGATTTCTTAGAATCGACGCGCTATCTCTAGACAAAGATAGATGATATATTTTCAATCACCTACATTATAACACATTAAAATCATTAATTATTTAAAACAAACACTACGTACAAAAATAGCCAATATTATGTTGAATTAGAATATCGATACTCGAAGTCAAGAATCAGTCGTTCAAACTAAATAAATAATACAATTGTAAAATTATTCATAGGAATATTCCGCGAGATCATATGCTTGAACATATAGCGTAGATTCTTATAGAAATCGTGCGAAAAGGACAGCGCGTGTCTATTTCATTTAAAACGCTATTAATTTGTTATTTCTATATTACAAACATTAGTTACTATTCCGAAGACTCTATTAGCAAAGTCAGAAACTCATTTAAATTATTAATTAATGTTTTATATATAAATTATATGTTAAAATCATACGCATAATTTTGTACGACGAACATAAGGGTAGATTTCCAGACCTTGAAAAGTGAAAGGTCTTCGAGTATATAAGGCAGGCCGAAATCAGCCTAGATCGCAGAACAATTTTCACAGTCGAGCTAGATACACGTCGTAATAATATCCGGAACAATTTTCGCTGATCAAGAGCCAAATAGATTCTTAATTCTTTTTTGGAAGTGCGGGTATACGCCATTTAGATACCTGATCGCTGGGTCGTTCTAGTAGCCAGTGAACAACAGGCTCCCCATTCAAGCGGTCTTGTATCTGAAACTCCGTCAGGAGAGAGCTATACTCAGCGCCAGGGAAGGTTGAGACATCGAAACGAGAGCTCTCAGCTACTCTCAGATATATTGCAATTTCTGTCGTGTTACTAAACGCGCCATCAGATTCTCGGGGTTCGCTCTGGGTAGTATCGTAGCCAGCCAAAAGCAGGCTCCCCATTTTGAGCGGCTTGGTGTCTGAAGCCCGTGTCTTTTGGGCGGCAGTTCAGTAATTCAGATTTATTAATTAAAATCAATTTTTATTTGCTACCCTGTCGAACGTATACTGTTCATCTGATTCTGGGTCGTTGGGTCGTTCTAGTAGCCAGTGAACAACAGGCTCCCCAATTAAGCGATCTGGTTTTGGGTGTCAATGTGCGATTTGGCAAAAAGGGTCTTGGACAATTAGTTGTCGAGTCAAGCTAATTAAAGAGTAATTGTTCCGACGAAAATACTAAACTTTACATTAACTTCAAATCTTAGGACTTTGAATCGTTAAAATATTTTGTCATTTAAAAAGGATTGTTCTGTCAAAATCACGTAGTCGACTACATCGCGTTAGAGTCATAATTACAAATATTAATATTGTCGAATTCGTAAACGAGTACTCAGTAAATTCCAGAAACAGAATCAAACTTAGGTAGGATTCGTTATAGAGTAGACTGTAAACGTATCGTTCATATTATAAAAACAAAAATCAAATATTGTCAACCTCGAAATTGCGTTAATTAGCTTCTACAGAAATCAGACTTAGGTAGGATTCAGCATAGAGCTAAATTGCGAACCGTGTAAATTGCGTCGAATATTATAATTGCGTTAATTTCAGAGTATCAAATCTTAAACTCTCAACATATAGAATCTCTTTAATTTTTGCGAAGGAGAATAGTTAGCTTTGAACGAGAATCAGATCTAGGTAGGATTTGTCGCGAAGCATTGACTAGCCAATCCTGTTTCGTTAGTTACATTTTGCATTCACGATCGCGTATTATTTAAATTATATATATATCTTTTTGTTCTTTTGAGTTGGTCGTCTATTATTAATGTCACTATATTAGATACTTATACTTTTCTTTAATTGTTATAATTGTTAATTGTTAAATCATCATCAGCATCATCATTATTTATTGAATAAACCTTTTTGTTGAAAGGTATTGACCTGTGAATTTCAATTCTTAACCGCACACCACACGAATCCCACAATCTTTAGAATTAGTTTATTAATAATCGAGTCGTTCAGTAGGTAAATACCGCTCTTTGCCTCACGAGCGCTGTAAATATCTGTACCTAGGTCCAGAGACGTTACACTTATAACTATTATTATTGTCCTTATTATTATTATTATTATCGCTATAACTGTTATTATTGTCCTTGTTCTATTATTTCTATCCGTGTTACTCTTCTCTTTATCCTTATAACTGTTATTCCTATACATATATCTATTATTATTATCGCAATAAATGTTAATAATATCACTATTACTGTTATTGCTATTCTTATTACTAATATTATTATCCCCATTCCCCTTGTCTTTATGTTTATAGCTATTATCATTATCCTTATTATTATTATTATTATCGCTATAACTGTTATTATTATTCCTATTACTATTATTATTATCGCTATTCCTCTTGTCTTTATCCTTATAAGTATTATTATTATCCTTATTACTATTTTTATTATCGCTATAACTGTTGTTATTATTCTTATTACTATTATTATTATCCCAATTCCTCTTGTCTTTATCCTTATAACTATTATTTTTATCCTTATTACGATTACTATTATCGCTATAACTGTTATTATTATTGCTATTACTATTATTATTATCGCTATAACTGTTATTATTATTCTTGTTACTATTATTATTATCGCAATAACTGTTATTATTATCCTTGATACTATTATTATTATGCTTATTATTATTATTATTATCGCTATAACTGTCATTTTTATCCTTATTCTATTGTTACTATCCGTATTACTCTTGTCTTTATCCTTATAACTGTTAATATTATCCTTATTATTATTATTATTATAGCTGTAACTGTTATTATTATTCTTATTACTATTATTATTATCCTAATTCCTCTTGTCTTTATCCTTATAACTATTATTATTGTCTTTATTAATATTATTATTATCGCTATAACTGTTATTATTATCCTTTATCTAATGTTACTATCCGTATTACTCTTTCCTTTATCCTTATAACTATTATTATTATCGTTATTATTATTATTATTATCGCTATAACTGTTATTATTATCCTTATTCTATTGTTACTATCCGCATTACTCTTGTCTTTATCCTTATAACTATTATTATTATCCTTATTATTATTATTATTATCGCTACAACTGTTATTATTATCCTTTATCTATTGTTACTGTCTGTATTACTATTGCCTTTATTCTTATAACTATTATTATTATCCTTATTGCTATTATTATTAGCGCTATAACTGTTAATATTATTCTTATTACTATTATTATTATCCCTATTCCTCTTGTCTTTATCCTTAGAACTATTATTATTGTCCTTGTTCTATTATTTCTATCCGTGTTACTCTTCTCTTTATCCTTATAACTGTTATACCTATACATATATCTATTATTATTATCGCAATAAATGTTAATATTATCACTATTACTGTTATTGCTATTCTTATTACTAATATTATTATCCCCATTCCCCTTGTCTTTATGTTTATAACTATTATCATTATCCTTATTATTATTATTATTATCGCTATAACTGTTATTATTATTCCTATTACTATTATTATTATCCCTATTCCTCTTGTCTTTATCCTTATAACTGTTATTATTATCCTTATTACTATTTTTATTATCGCTATAACTGTTGTTATTATTCTTATTACTATTATTATTATCCCCATTCCCCTTGTCTTTATCCTTATAACTATTATCATTATCCTTATTATTATTATTATTATCGCTATAACTGTTATTATTATTCCTATTACTATTATTATTATCCCTATTCCTCTTGTCTTTATCCTTATAACTATTATTATTATCCTTATTACTATTTTTATTATCGCTATAACTGTTGTTATTATTCTTATTACTATTATTATTATCCCCATTCCCCTTGTCTTTATCCTTATAACTATTATCATTATCCTTATTATTATTATTATTATCGCTATAACTGTTATTATTATTCCTATTACTATTATTATTATCCCTATTCCTCTTGTCTTTATCCTTATAACTATTATTTTTATCCTTATTACTATTATTATTATCGCTATAACTGTTATTATTACTGCTATTACTATTATTATTATCGCTATAACTGTTATTATTATTCTTGTTACTATTATTACTATCCGCATTACTCTTGTCTTTATCCTTATAACTATTATTATTATGATTATTATTATTATTATTATTATCGCTATAACTGTTATAATTTTTCCTATTACTATTATTATTATCCCTATTCCTCTTGTCTTTATCCTTATAACTATTATTATTATCCTTATTCCTATTATTATTATTGCTATAACTGTTATTATTATCCTGAATACTATTATTATTATCGCTATAACTGTTATTATTATTCCTATTACTATTATTATTATCGCTATAACTGTTATTATTATTATTGTTATTACCATTATTATTATCGCTATACCTGTTATTATTATTCTTGTTACTAGTATCATTATCCTTATTCCTCTTGTCTTTCCCCTTATAACTATTATTATTGCCCTTATTATTATTATTATTATCGCTATAACTGTTATTATTGTCCTTATTCTATTATTACTATCCGTGTTACTCTTCTCTTTATCCTTATAACTGTTATTCCTATACATATATCTATTATCATTAGCGCAATAAATGTTAATATTATCACTATTACTGTTATTGCTATTCTTATTTCTAATATTATTATCCCCATTCCCCATGTCTTTATCCTTATGACTATTATCATTATCCTTATTATTATTATTATTATCGCTATAACTGTTATTATTATTCCTATTACTATTATTATTATCCCTATTCCTCTTGTCTTTATCCTTATAACTATTATTATTATCCTTATTACTATTATTATTATCGCTATAACTGTTATTATTATTGCTATTACTATTATTATTATCGCTATAACAGTTATTATTATTCTTGTTACTATTATTATTATCCCTATTCCTCTTGTCCTTCTCCTTATAACTATTATTATTCATCCTTATTACTATTATTATTATCGCTATGAATGTTATTATTATCGCTATAACTGTTATTATTATTCTTGTTACTAGTATCATTATCCTTATTCCTCTTGTCTTTCTCCTTATAACTATTATTATTGCCCTTATTATTATTATTATTATCGCTATAACTGTTATTATTGTCCTTATTCTATTATTACTATCCGTGTTACTCTTCTCTTTATCCTTATAACTGTTATTCCTATACATATATCTATTATTATTATCGCAATAAATGTTAATATTATCACTATTACTGTTATTGCTATTCTTATTACTAATATTATTATCCCCATTCCCCTTGTCTTTATCCTTATGACTATTATCATTATCCTTATTATTATTATTATTATCGCTATAACTGTTATTATTATTCCTATTACTATTATTATTATCCCTATTCCTCTTGTCTTTATCCTTATAACTATTATTATTATCGCTATAACTGTTGTTATTATTCTTATTACTATTATTATTATCCCCATTCCCCTTGTCTTTATCCTTATAACTATTATCATTATCCTTATTATTATTATTATTATCGCTATAACTGTTATTATTATTCCTATTACTATTATTATTATCCCTATTCCTCTTGTCTTTATCCTTATAACTATTATTATTATCCTTATTACTATTTTTATTATCGCTATAACTGTTGTTATTATTCTTATTACTATTATTATTATCCCCATTCCCCTTGTCTTTATCCTTATAACTATTATCATTATCCTTATTATTATTATTATTATCGCTATAACTGTTATTATTATTCCTATTACTATTATTATTATCCCTATTCCTCTTGTCTTTATCCTTATAACTATTATTATTATCCTTATTACTATTTTTATTATCGCTATAACTGTTGTTATTATTCTTATTACTATTATTATTATCCCCATTCCCCTTGTCTTTATCCTTATAACTATTATCATTATCCTTATTATTATTATTATTATCGCTATAACTGTTATTATTATTCTTGTTACTATTATTACTATCCGCATTACTCTTGTCTTTATCCTTATAACTATTATTATTATGATTATTATTATTATTATTATCGCTATAACTGTTATAATTTTTCCTATTACTATTATTATTATCCCTATTCCTCTTGTCTTTATCCTTATAACTATTATTATTATCCTTATTCCTATTATTATTATTGCTATAACTGTTATTATTATCCTGAATACTATTATTATTATCGCTATAACTGTTATTATTATTCCTATTACTATTATTATTATCGCAATAACTGTTATTATTATTATTGTTATTACCATTATTATTATCGCTATACCTGTTATTATTATTCTTGTTACTAGTATCATTATCCTTATTCCTCTTGTCTTTCCCCTTATAACTATTATTATTGCCCTTATTATTATTATTATTATCGCTATAACTGTTATTATTGTCCTTATTCTATTATTACTATCCGTGTTACTCTTCTCTTTATCCTTATAACTGTTATTCCTATACATATATCTATTATCATTAGCGCAATAAATGTTAATATTATCACTATTACTGTTATTGCTATTCTTATTTCTAATATTATTATCCCCATTCCCCATGTCTTTATCCTTATGACTATTATCATTATCCTTATTATTATTATTATTATCGCTATAACTGTTATTATTATTCCTATTACTATTATTATTATCCCTATTCCTCTTGTCTTTATCCTTATAACTATTATTATTATCCTTATTACTATTATTATTATCGCTATAACTGTTATTATTATTGCTATTACTATTATTATTATCGCTATAACTGTTATTATTATTCTTGTTACTATTATTATTATCCCTATTCCTCTTGTCCTTCTCCTTATAACTATTATTATTCATCCTTATTACTATTATTATTATCGCTATGAATGTTATTATTATCGCTATAACTGTTATTATTATTCTTGTTACTAGTATCATTATCCTTATTCCTCTTGTCTTTCTCCTTATAACTATTATTATTGCCCTTATTATTATTATTATTATCGCTATAACTGTTATTATTGTCCTTATTCTATTATTACTATCCGTGTTACTCTTCTCTTTATCCTTATAACTGTTATTCCTATACATATATCTATTATTATTATCGCAATAAATGTTAATATTATCACTATTACTGTTATTGCTATTCTTATTACTAATATTATTATCCCCATTCCCCTTGTCTTTATCCTTATGACTATTATCATTATCCTTATTATTATTATTATTATCGCTATAACTGTTATTATTATTCCTATTACTATTATTATTATCCCTATTCCTCTTGTCTTTATCCTTATAACTATTATTTTTATCCTTATTACGATTATTATTATCGCTATAACTGTCATTATTATTGCTATTACTATTATTATTATCGCTATAACTGTTATTATTATCCTTGATACTATTATTATTATTATTATCGCTATAACTGTCATTTTTATCGTTATTCTATTGTTACTATCCGTATTACTCTTGTCTTTATCCTTATAACTGTTAATATTATCCTTATTATTATTATTATTATAGCTGTAACTGTTATTATTATTCTTATTACTATTATTATTATCCTAATTCCTCTTGTCTTTATCCTTATAACTATTATTATTGTCTTTATTATTATTATTATTATCGCTATAACTGTTATTATTATCCTTTATCTAATGTTACTATCCGTATTACTCTTGGCTTTATCCTTATAACTATTATTATTATTCTTATTGCTATTATTATTAGCGCTATAACTGTTAATATTGTTCTTATTACTATTATTATTATCCCTATTCCACTTGTCTTTCTCCTTATAACTATTATTATTCATCCTTATTACTATTATTATTATCGCTATAACTGTTATTGTTATCCTTGATACTATTATTATTATACGCTATAACTGTCATTTTTATCCTTATTCTATTGTTACTATCCGTATTACTCTTGTCTTTATCCTTATAACTGTTAATATTATCCTTATTATTATTATTATTATAGCTGTAACTGTTATTATTATTCTTATTACTATTATTATTATCCTAATTCCTCTTGTCTTTATCCTTATAACTATTATTATTGTCTTTATTAATATTATTATTATCGCTATAACTGTTATTATTATCCTTTATCTAATGTTACTATCCGTATTACTCTTGCCTTTATCCTTATAACTATTATTATTATCCTTATTGCTATTATTATTAGCGCTATAACTGTTAATATTGTTCTTATTACTATTATTATTATCCCTATTCCTCTTGTCTTTCTCCTTATAACTATTATTATTCATCCTTATTACTATTATTATTATCGCTATAACTGTTATTGTTATCCTTGATACTATTATTATTATCGCTATAACTGTTATTATTGTCCTTGTTCTATTATTACTATCCGTATTACTCTTCTCTTTATCCTTATAACTGTTATTCCTATACTTATATCTATTATTATTATCGCTATAACTGTTATTATTATTCCTATTACTATTATTATTATCCCAATTCCTCTTGTCTTTATCCTTATAACTATTATTTTTATCCTTATTACGATTATTATTATCGCTATAACTGTTATTATTATTGCTATTACTATTATTATTATCGCTATAACTGTTATTATTATCCTTGATACTATTATTATTATTATTATCGCTATAACTGTCATTTTTATCGTTATTCTATTGTTACTATCCGTATTACTCTTGTCTTTATCCTTATAACTGTTAATATTATCCTTATTATTATTATTATTATAGCTGTAACTGTTATTATTATTCTTATTACTATTATTATTATCCTAATTCCTCTTGTCTTTATCCTTATAACTATTATTATTGTCTTTATTATTATTATTATTATCGCTATAACTGTTATTATTATCCTTTATCTAATGTTACTATCCGTATTACTCTTGCCTTTATCCTTATCACTATTATTATTATTCTTATTGCTATTATTATTAGCGCTATAACTGTTAATATTGTTCTTATTACTATTATTATTATCCCTATTCCTCTTGTCTTTCTATTTATAACTATTATTATTCATCCTTATTACTATTATTATTATCGCTATAACTGTTATTGTTATCCTTGATACTATTATTATTATACGCTATAACTGTCATTTTTATCCTTATTCTATTGTTACTATCCGTATTACTCTTGTCTTTATCCTTATAACTGTTAATATTATCCTTATTATTATTAT
This sequence comes from Megachile ligniseca, assembly GCA_945859555.1. Taxonomy (NCBI): domain Eukaryota; kingdom Metazoa; phylum Arthropoda; class Insecta; order Hymenoptera; family Megachilidae; genus Megachile; species Megachile ligniseca. Next base: position 4,561 of record CAMAOC010000603.1, on the reverse strand, counting down.
TATTATAGCTGTAACTGTTATTATTATTCTTATTACTATTATTATTATCCTAATTCCTCTTGTCTTTATCCTTATAACTATTATTATTGTCTTTATTAATATTATTATTATCGCTATAACTGTTATTATTATCCTTTATCTAATGTTACTATCCGTATTACTCTTGCCTTTATCCTTATAACTATTATTATTATCCTTATTGCTATTATTATTAGCGCTATAACTGTTAATATTGTTCTTATTACTATTATTATTATCCCTATTCCTCTTGTCTTTCTCCTTATAACTATTATTATTCATCCTTATTACTATTATTATTATCGCTATAACTGTTATTTTTATCCTTGATACTATTATTATTATACGCTATAACTGTCATTTTTATCCTTATTCTATTGTTACTATCCGTATTACTCTTGTCTTTATCCTTATAACTGTTAATATTATCCTTATTATTATTATTATTATAGCTGTAACTGTTATTATTATTCTTATTACTATTATTATTATCCTAATTCCTCTTGTCTTTATCCTTATAACTATTATTATTGTCTTTATTAATATTATTATTATCGCTATAACTGTTATTATTATCCTTTATCTAATGTTACTATCCGTATTACTCTTGCCTTTATCCTTATAACTATTATTATTATCCTTATTGCTATTATTATTAGCGCTATAACTGTTAATATTGTTCTTATTACTATTATTATTATCCCTATTCCTCTTGTCTTTCTCCTTATAACTATTATTATTCATCCTTATTACTATTATTATTATCGCTATAACTGTTATTGTTATCCTTGATACTATTATTATTATCGCTATAACTGTTATTATTGTCCTTGTTCTATTAATACTATCCGTATTCCTCTTGTCTTTATCCTTATAACTGTTATTATTATCCTTATTACTATTATTATTATCGCTATAACTGTTGTTATTATTCTTATTACTATTATTATTATCCCCATTCCCCTTGTCTTTATCCTTATAACTATTATCATTATCCTTATTATTATTATTATTATCGCTATAACTGTTATTATTATTCCTATTACTATTATTATTATCCCTATTCCTCTTGTCTTTATCCTTATAACTATTATTATTATCCTTATTACTATTTTTATTATCGCTATAACTGTTGTTATTATTCTTATTACTATTATTATTATCCCCATTCCCCTTGTCTTTATCCTTATAACTATTATCATTATCCTTATTATTATTATTATTATCGCTATAACTGTTATTATTATTCCTATTACTATTATTATTATCCCTATTCCTCTTGTCTTTATCCTTATAACTATTATTATTATCCTTATTACTATTTTATTATCGCTATAACTGTTGTTATTATCTTATTACTATTATTATTATCCCCATTCCCCTTGTCTTTATCCTTATAACTATTATCATTATCCTTATTATTATTATTATTATCGCTATAACTGTTATTATTATTCTTGTTACTATTATTACTATCCGCATTACTCTTGTCTTTATCCTTATAACTGTTAATATTATCCTTATTATTATTATTATTATAGCTGTAACTGTTATTATTATTCTTATTACTATTAGTATTATCCTAATTCCTCTTGTCTTTATCCTTATAACTATTATTATTGTCTTTATTATTATTATTATTATCGCTATAACTGTTATTATTATCCTTTATCTAATGTTACTATCCGTATTACTCTTGCCCTTTATCCTTATAACTATTATTATTATTCTTATTGCTATTATTATTAGCGCTATAACTGTTAATATTGTTCTTATTACTATTATTATTATCCCTATTCCTCTTGTCTTTCTCCTTATAACTATTATTATTCATCCTTATTACTATTATTATTATCGCTATAACTGTTATTGTTATCCTTGATACTATTATTATTATACGCTATAACTGTCATTTTTATCCTTATTCTATTGTTACTATCCGTATTACTCTTGTCTTTATCCTTATAACTGTTAATATTATCCTTATTATTATTATTATTATAGCTGTAACTGTTATTATTATTCTTATTACTATTATTATTATCCTAATTCCTCTTGTCTTTATCCTTATAACTATTATTATTGTCTTTATTAATATTATTATTATCGCTATAACTGTTATTATTATCCTTTATCTAATGTTACTATCCGTATTACTCTTGCCTTTATCCTTATAACTATTATTATTATCCTTATTGCTATTATTATTAGCGCTATAACTGTTAATATTGTTCTTATTACTTTTATTATTATCCCTATTCCTCTTGTCTTTCTCCTTATAACTATTATTATTCATCCTTATTACTATTATTATTATCGCTATAAACTGTTATTGTTATCCTTGATACTATTATTATTATCGCTATAACTGTTATTATTGTCCTTGTTCTATTATTACTATCCGTATTACTCTTCTCTTTATCCTTATAACTGTTATTCCTATACTTATATCTATTATTATTATCGCTATAAAGGTTATTATTATCACTATTACTGTTATTACTATTCTTATTGCTAATATTATTATCCCATTCCCCTTGTCTTTATCCTTATAACTATTATCATTATCCTTATTATTATTCTTATTATCGCTATAACTGTTATTATTATTCCTATTACTATTATTATTATCCCAATTCCTCTTGTCTTTATCCTTATAACTATTATTTTTATCCTTATTACGATTATTATTATCGCTATAACTGTTATTATTATTGCTATTACTATTATTATTATCGCTATAAACTGTTATTATTATCCTTGATACTATTATTATTATTATTATCGCTATAACTGTCATTTTTATCGTTATTCTATTGTTACTATCCGTATTACTCTTGTCTTTTATCCTTATAACTGTTAATATTATCCTTATTATTATTATTATTATAGCTGTAACTGTTATTATTATTCTTATTACTATTATTATTATCCTATTTCCTCTTGTCTTTATCCTTATAACTATTATTATTGTCTTTATTATTATTATTATTATCGCTATAACTGTTATTATTATCCTTTATCTAATGTTACTATCCGTATTACTCTTGCCTTTATCCTTATAACTATTATTATATTCTTATTGCTATTATTATTAGCGCTATAACTGTTAATATTGTTCTTATTACTATTATTATTATCCCTATTCCTCTTGTCTTTCTCCTTATAACTATTATTATTCATCCTTATTACTATTATTATTATCGCTATAACTGTTATTGTTATCCCTTGATACTAATATTATTATACGCTATAACTGTCATTTTTATCCTTATTCTATTGTTACTATCCGTATTACTCTTGTCTTTATCCTTATAACTGTTAATATTATCCTTATTATTATTATTATTATAGCTGTAACTGTTATTATTATTCTTATTACTATTATTATTATCCTAATTCCTCTTGTCTTTATCCTTATAAACTATTATTATTGTCTTTATTAATATTATTATTATCGCTATAACTGTTATTATTATCCTTTATCTAATGTTACTATCCGTATTACTCTTGCCTTTATCCTTATAACTATTATTATTATCCTTATTGCTATTATTATTAGCGCTATAACTGTTAATATTGTTCTTATTACTATTATTATTATCCCTATTCCTCTTGTCTTTCTCCTTATAACTATTATTATTCATCCTTATTACTATTATTATTATCGCTATAACTGTTATTGTTATCCTTGATACTATTATTATTATCGCTATAACTGTTATTATTGTCCTTGTTCTATTATTACTATCCGTATTACTCTTCTCTTTATCCTTATAACTGTTATTCCTATACTTATATCTATTATTATTATCGCTATAAAGGTTATTATTATCACTATTACTGTTATTACTATTCTTATTGCTAATATTATTATCCCCATTCCCCTTGTCTTTATCCTTATAACTATTATCATTATCCTTATTATTAATCTTATTATCGCTATAACTGTTATTATTATTCCTATTACTATTATTATTATTATCCCAATTCCTCTTGTCTTTATCCTTATAACTATTATCTTTATCCTTATTACGATTATTATTATCGCTATAACTGTTATTATTATTGCTATTACTATTATTATTATCGCTATAACTGTTATTATTATCCTTGATACTATTATTATTATTATTATCGCTATAACTGTCATTTTTATCGTTATTCTATTGTTACTATCCGTATTACTCTTGTCTTTATCCTTATAACTGTTAATATTATCCTTATTATTATTATTATTATTATAGCTGTAACTGTTATTATTATTCTTATTACTATTATTATTATCCTAATTCCTCTTGTTTTTATCCTTATAACTATTATTATTGTCTTTATTATTATTATTATTATCGCTATAACTGTTATTATTATCCTTTATCTAATGTTACTATCCGTATTACTCTTGCCTTTATCCTTATAACTATTATTATTATTCTTATTGCTATTATTATTAGCGCTATAACTGTTAATATTGTTCTTATTACTATTATTATTATCCCTATTCCTCTTGTCTTTCTCCTTATAACTATTATTATTCATCCTT
>CAMAOC010000602.1:0-17542 GCA_945859555.1 Megachile ligniseca | reverse complement strand
ACAGTTATAGCGATAAAAATAATACTAATAATAAGGATAATAATAATAGTCATAAGGATAAAGCCAAGAGGAATAGGGATAATATTAATAGTGATAAGTATAATAATAACAGTGATAGCGATAATAATAATAGTAACAAGGATAATAATAGTAGTTATAAGGATAAAGGCAAGTGTAATGCGGATAGTAACAATAGAATAAGGATAATAATAATAGTTATAAGGATAAAGCCAAGACGAATAGGGATAATAATAATAGTAATAGGAGTAATAGTAACGGTTATAGCGATTATAATAATACTAATAAGGATAATAATCATCGTTATAAGGATAAAGGCAAGAGTAATACGGATAGTAACAATAGCATAAGGATAATAATAACAGTTATAGCGATAATAATAGTAATAATAATAAGGATAATAATAATAGTAATAAGGATAAAGGCAAGAGTAATACGGTTAGTAACATTAGAATAAGGATAATAATAACAGTTATAGCGATAATAATAACAACATACAATATCATATAATATCATAATATCATATATAATAATATAATAATAATAAGGATAATAATAATAGTTATAAGGACAAAGGCAAGAGTAATACAGATAGTAAGAATAGAATAAGGATAATAATAACAGTTATAGCGATAAAAATAATAATAATAAGGATAATAATAATAGTTACAAGGATAAATACAAGAGGAATAGGGATAATAATAATAGTAATAAGGATAAAAAAATAGTTATAAGGATAAAGGCAAGAGTAATGCGGATAGTAACAATAGAATGAGGATAATAATAATACTAATAAGAATAATAATAACAGTTATTGCGATAATAATAATAGTAATAAGGATAAAAAAAATACTTATAAGGATAAAGACAACAGTAATACGGATAGTAACAATAGAATAAGGATAATAATAATATTTATAAGGATAAAGCCAAGACGAATAGGGATAATAATAATAGTAATAGGAGTAATAGTAACAGTTATAGCGATTATAATAATACTAATAAGTATAATAATAATAGTAATAAGGATAAAGGCAAGAGTAATACGGATAGTAACAATAGCATAAGGATAATAATAACAGTTATAGTGATAATAATAATAATAATAAGGATAATAATATTAGTAATAAGTATAATAATAGTAGTTATAGCGATAATAATAATAATAATTAGGATAATAATAATAGTTATAAGGATAAAGACAAGAGGAATAGGGATAATAATAATAGTAATAAGAATAGTAATAACAGTTATAGCGATAATACTAATAATAATAATAAGGATAATAATAATAGTTATAAGGGTAAAGCCAAGAGGTATATGGATAATAATTATAATAAAAATAAGGATAATAATAATAGTAATAAGTATAAGAATAGTAGTTATAGCGATAATAATAATAATAATAAGGATAATAATAATCGTTATAAGGATAAATACAAGAGGAATAGGGATAATAATAATAGTAATAAGGATAAAAAAATAGTTATAAGGATAAAGGCAAGAGTAATGCGGATAGTAACAATAGAATGAGGATAATAATAATACTAATAAGAATAATAATAACAGTTATTGCGATAATAATAATAGTAATAAGGATAAAAAAATACTTATAAGGATAAAGACAACAGTAATACGGATAGTAACAATAGAATAAGGATAATAATAATATTTATAAGGATAAAGCCAAGACGAATAGGGATAATAATAATAGTAATAGGAGTAATAGTAACAGTTATAGCGATTATAATAATACTAATAAGTATAATAATAATCGTTATAAGGATAAAGGCAAGAGTAATACGGATAGTAACAATAGCATAAGGATAATAATAACAGTTATAGCGATAATACTAATAATAATAATAAGGATAATAATAATAATAATAATAAGGATAATAATAATAGTAATAAGTATAAGAAGAGTAGTTATAGCGATAATAATAATAATAATAAGGATAATAATAATAGTTATAAGGATAAAGACAAGAGGAATAGGGATAATAATAATAGTAATTAGAATAATAATAACAGTTATAGCGATTATAATAATACTAATAAGGATAATAATAATCGTTATAAGGATAAAGGCAAGAGTAATACGGATAGTAACAATAGAATAAGGATAATAATAACAGGTATAGCGATAATAATAATAATAATAATAAGGATAATAATAATAGTAATAAGGAAAAAGGCAAGAGTAATACGGATAGTAACATTAGAATAAGGATAATAATAACAGTTATAGCGATAATAATAACAACATACAATATGATATAATATCATAATATCATACATAATAATATAATAATAATAAGGATAATAATAATAGTTATAAGGATAAAGGCAAGAGGAATAGGGATAATAATAATAGTAATAAGGATAAAAAAATAGTTATAAGGATAAAGGCAAGAGTAATGCGGATAGTAACAATAGAATGAGGATAATAATAATACTAATAAGAATAATAATAACAGTTATTGCGATAATAATAATAGTAATAAGGATAAAAAAATACTTATAAGGATAAAGACAACAGTAATACGGATAGTAACAATAGAATAAGGATAATAATAATATTTATAAGGATAAAGCCAAGAGGAATAGGGATAATAATAATAGTAATAGGAGTAATAGTAACAGTTATAGCGATTATAATAATACAAATAATTATAATAATAATAGTAATAAGGATAAAGGCAAGAGTAATACGGATAGTAACAATAGCATAAGGATAATAATAACAGTTATAGTGATAATAATAATAATAATAAGGATAATAATATTAGTAATAAGTATAATAATAGTAGTTATAGCGATAATAATAATAATAATTAGGATAATAATAATAGTTATAAGGATAAAGACAAGAGGAATAGGGATAATAATAATAGTAATAAGAATAGTAATAACAGTTATAGCGATAATACTAATAATAATAATAAGGATAATAATAATAGTTATAAGGGTAAAGCCAAGAGGTATATGGATAATAATTATAATAAAAATAAGGATAATAATAATAGTAATAAGTATAAGAATAGTAGTTATAGCGATAATAATAATAATAATAAGGATAATAATAATCGTTATAAGGATAAATACAAGAGGAATAGGGATAATAATAATAGTAATAAGGATAAAAAAATAGTTATAAGGATAAAGGCAAGAGTAATGCGGATAGTAACAATAGAATGAGGATAATAATAATACTAATAAGAATAATAATAACAGTTATTGCGATAATAATAATAGTAATAAGGATAAAAAAATACTTATAAGGATAAAGACAAGAGTAATACGGATAGTAACAATAGAATAAGGATAATAATAATATTTATAAGGATAAAGCCAAGAGGAATAGGGATAATAATAATAGTAATAGGAGTAATAGTAACAGTTATAGCGATTATAATAATACTAATAAGGATAATAATAATCGTTATAAGGATAAAGGCAAGAGTAATACGGATAGTAACAATAGCATAAGGATAATAATAACAGTTATAGCGATAATAATAATAATAATAATAATAAGGATAATAATAATAGTAATAAGGATAAAGGCAAGAGTAATACGGATAGTAACATTAGAATAAGGATAATAATAACAGTTATAGCGATAATAATAACAACATACAATATCATATAATATCATAATATCATATATAATAATATAATAATAATAAGGACAATAATAATAGTTATAAGGATAAAGGCAAGAGTAATACAGATAGTAACAAAAGAATAAGGATAATAATAACAGTTATAGCGATAAAAATAATAATAATAAGGATAATAATAATAGTTACATGGATAAGTACAAGAGGAATAGGGATAATAATAATAGTAATAAGGATAAAAAAATAGTTATAAGGATAAAGGCAAGAGTAATACGGATAGTAACAATAGAATACGGATAATAATAACAGTTATAGCGATAATAATAATACTAATAATAAGGATAATAATAACAGTTATAAGGATAAAGCCAAGAGGAAAGAGGATAATAATAATAGTGATAAGTATAATAATAACAGTTATAGCGTTTATAATAATAGTAATAACGGTAATAATAATAGTTATAAGGATAAAGACAAGAGTAATACGGATAGTAACAATAGAATAAGGATAATAATAATATTTATAAGGATAAAGCCAAGAGGAATAGGGATAATAATAATAGTAATAGGAGTAATAGTAACAGTTATAGCGATTATAATAATACTAATAAGGATAATAATAATCGTTATAAGGATAAAGGCGAGCCTAATACGGATAGTAACAAAAGAATAAGGATAATAATAACTGTTATAGCGATAATAATAATAATAATTAGGATAAAAAAATAGTTATAAGGATAAAGGCAAGAGTAATGCGGTTAGTAACAATAGAATAAGGATAATAATAATAGTTATAAGGATAAAGCCAAGAGGAATAGGGATAATAATAACAGTAATAGGAGTAATAATAACATTTATAGCGATAATAATAATAGTAATAATTATAAGAATAATAGTTATAAGGATAAAGGCAAAAGTAATACGGATAGTAACAATAGAATAAGGATAAGAATAATAGTTATAGCGATAATATATATAATCATAAGTATAACGACAAGAGGAATAGGGATAATAATAATAGTAATAAGAATAATGATAACAGTTATAGCGATAATAATAATAGTAATAAGGATAAAAAAATAGTTATAAGGATAAAGGCAAGAGTAATGCGGATAGTAACAATAGAATAAGGATAATAATAACAGTTATAGCGATAAAAATAATAATAATAAGGATAATAATAATAGTTACAAGGATAAATACAAGAGGAATAGGTATAATAATAATAGTAATAAGGATAAAAAAATAGTTATAACGATAAAGGCAAGAGTAATGCGGATAGTAACAATAGAATGAGGATAATAATAATAGTAATAAGAATAATAATAACAGTTATTGCGATAATAATAATAGTAATAAGGATGAAAAAATAGTTATAAGGATAAAGGCAAGAGTAATGCGGATAATAACAATAGAATAAGGATAATAATAATAGTTATAAGGATAAAGCCGAGAGGAATAGGGATAATGATAATAGTAATAGGAGTAATAGTAACAGTTATAGCGATTATAATAATACTAATAAGGATAATAATAATAGTAATAAGGATAAAGGCAAGAGTAATACGGATAGTAACAATAGAATAAGGATAATAATAACAGGTATAGCGATAATAATAATAATAATAATAAGGATAATAATAATAGTAATAAGGAAAAAGGCAAGAGTAATACGGATAGTAACATTAGAATAAGGATAATAATAACAGTTATAGCGATAATAATAACAACATACAATATCATATAATATCATAATATCATATATAATAATATAATAATAATAAGGACAATAATAATAGTTATAAGGATAAAGGCAAGAGTAATACAGATAGTAACAATAGAATAAGGATAATAATAACAGTTATAGCGATAAAAATAATAATAATAAGGATAATAATAATAGTTACAAGGATAAATACAAGAGGAATAGGGATAATAATAATAGTAATAAGGATAAAAAAATAGTTATAAGGATAAAGACAAGAGTAATGCGGATAGTAACAATAGAATGAGGATAATAATAATACTAATAAGAATAATAATAACAGTTATTGCGATAATAATAATAGTAATAAGGATAAAAAAATACTTATAAGGATAAAGACAAGAGTAATACGGATAGTAACAATAGAATAAGGATAATAATAATATTTATAAGGATAAAGCCAAGAGGAATAGGGATAATAATAATAGTAATAGGAGTAATAGTAACAGTTATAGCGATTATAATAATACTAATAAGGATAATAATAATCGTTATAAGGATAAAGGCAAGAGTAATACGGATAGTAACAATAGCATAAGGATAATAATAACAGTTATAGCGATAATAATAATAATAATAATAAGGATAATAATAATAGTAATAAGGATAAAGGCAAGAGTAATACGGATAGTAACATTAGAATAAGGATAATAATAACAGTTATAGCGATAATAATAATAATAATTAGGATAATAATAATAGTTATAAGGATAAAGGCAAGAGTAATACAGATAGTAACAATAGAATAAGGATAATAATAACAGTTATAGCGATAAAAATAATAATAAGAAGGATAATAATAATAGTTACAAGGATAAATACACGAGGAATAGGGATAATAATAATAGTAATAAGGATAAAGGCAAGAGTAATGCGGATAGTAACAATAGAATGAGGATAATAATAATAGTAATAAGAATAATAATAACAGTTATTGCGATAATAATAATAGTAATAAGGATAAAAAAATAGTTATAAGGATAAAGACAAGAGTAATACGGATAGTAACAATAGAATAAGGATAAGAATAATAGTTATAGCGATAATATTAATAATCATAAGGATAATAATAATAGTTACAAGGATAAGGACAAGAGGAATAGGGATAATAATAATAGTAATAAGAATAATAAAAACAGTGATAGCGATAATAATAATAGTAACAAGGATAATAATAGTAGTTATAAGGATAAAGACAAGAGTAATACGGATAGTAACAATAGAATAAGGATAATAATAATATTTATAAGGATAAAGCCAAGAGGAATAGGGATAATAATAATAGTAATAGGAGTAATAGTAACAGTTATAGCGATTATAATAATACTAATAAGGATAATAATAATCGTTATAAGGATAAAGGCAAGAGTAATACGGATAGTAACATTAGAATAAGGATAATAATAACAGTTATGGCGATAATAATAACAACATACAATATCATATAATATCACAATATCATATATAATAATATAATAATAATAAGGATAATAATAATAGTTATAAGGATAAATACAAGAGGAATAGGGATAATAATAATAGTAATAAGGATAAAAAAATAGTTATAAGGATAAAGGCAAGAGTAATACGGATAGTAACAATAGAATACGGATAATAATAACAGTTATAGCGATAATAATAATACTAATAATAAGGATAATAATAACAGTTATAAGGATAAAGCCAAGAGGAAAGAGGATAATAATAATAGTGATAAGTATTATAATAACAGTTATAGCGATTATAATAATAGTAATAAGGGTAATAATAATAGTTATAAGGATAAAGACAAGAGTAATACGGATAGTAACAATAGAATAAGGATAATAATAATAGTTACAAGGATAAGGACAAGAGGAATAGGGATAATAATAATAGTAATAAGAATAATAATAACAGTGATAGCGATAATAATAATAGTAACAAGGATAATAATAGTAGTTATAAGGATAAAGGCAAGTGTAATGCGGATAGTAACAATAGAATAAGGATAATAATAATAGTTATAAGGATAAAGCCGAGAGGAATAGGGATAATGATAATAGTAATAGGAGTAATAGTAACAGTTATAGCGATTATAATAATACTAATAAGGATAATAATAATAGTAATAAGGATAAAGGCAAGAGTAATACGGATAGTAACATTAGAATAAGGATAATAATAACAGTTACAGTGATAATAATAATAATAATAAGGATAATAATAATAGTAATAAGGATAAAGGCAAGAGTAATACGGATAGTAACATTAGAATAAGGATAATAATAACAGTTATAGCGATAATAATAACAACATACAATATCATATAATATCATAATATCATATATAATAATATAATAATAATAAGGACAATAATAATAGTTATAAGGATAAAGGCAAGAGTAATACAGATAGTAACAAAAGAATAAGGATAATAATAACAGTTATAGCGATAAAAATAATAATAATAAGGATAATAATAATAGTTATAAGGATAAAGCCAAGAGGTATATGGATAATAATAATAATAATAATAATAAGGATAATAATAATAGTAATAAGTATAAGAATAATAGTTATAGCGATAATATTAATAATCATAAGGATAACGACAAGAGGAATAGGGATAATAATAATAGTAATAAGAATAATGATAACAGTTATAGCGATAATAATAATAGTAATAAGGATAAAAAAATAGTTATAAGGATAAAGGCACGAGTAATGCGGATAGTAACAATAGAATAAGGATAATAATAACAGTTATAGCGATAAAAATAATAATAATAAGGATAATAATAATAGTTACAAGGATAAATACAAGAGGAATAGGTATAATAATAATAGTAATAAGGATAAAAAAATAGTTATAAGGATAAAGGCAAGAGTAATGCGGATAGTAACAATAGAATGAGGATAATAATAATAGTAATAATAATAATAATAACAGTTATTGCGATAATAATAATAGTAATAAGGATGAAAAGATAGTTATAAGGATATAGGCAAGAGTAATGCGGATAGTAACAATAGAATGAGGATAATAATAATAGTAATAAGAATAATAATAACAGTTATTGCGATAATAATAATAGTAATAAGGATAAAAAAATAGTTATAAGGATAAAGACAAGAGTAATACGGATAGTAACAATAGAATAAGGATAAGAATAATAGTTATAGCGATAATATTAATAATCATAAGGATAATAATAATAGTAATAAGAATAATAATAACAGTGATAGCGATAATAATAATAGTAACAAGGATAATAATAGTAGTTATAAGGATAAAGGCAAGTGTAATGCGGATAATAACAATAGAATAAGGATAATAATAATAGTTATAAGGATAAAGCCGAGAGGAATAGGGATAATGATAATAGTAATAGGAGTAATAGTAACAGTTATAGCGATTATAATAATACTAATAAGGATAATAATAATAGTAATAAGGATAAAGGCAAGAGTAATACGAATAGTAACATTAGAATAAGGATAATAATAACAGTTATAGTGATAATAATAATAATAATAAGGATAGTAATAATAGTAATAAGTATAAGAATAGTAGTTATAGTGATAATAATAATAATAATTAGGATAATAATAATAGTTATAAGGATAAAGACAAGAGGAATAGGGATAATAATAATAGTAATAAGAATAATAATAACAGTTATAGCGATAATACTAATAATAATAATAAGGATAATAATAATAGTTATAAGGATAAAGCCAAGAGGTATATGGATAATAATAATAATAATAATAAGGATAATAATAATAGTAATAAGTATAAGAATAGTAGTTATAGCGATAATAATAATAATAATAAGGATAATAATAATAGTTATAAGGATAAAGACAAGAGGAATAGGGATAATAATAATAGTAATAAGAATAATAATAACAGTTATAGCGATAATAATAATAGTAATAAGGATAAAAAAATAGTTATAAGAATAAAGGCAAGAGAAATGCGGTTAGTAACAATAGAATAAGGATAATAATAATAGTTATAAGGATAAAGCCAAGAGGAATAGGGATAATAATAACAGTTATAGCGATAATAATAATAGTAATAAGAATAATGCTATCAGTTATAGCGATTATAATAATACTAATAAGGATAATAATAATCGTTATAAGGATAAAGGCAAGAGTAATACGGATAGTAACAATAGAATAAGGATAATAATAACAGGTATAGCGATAATAATAATAATAATAATAAGGATAATAATAATAGTAATAAGGAAAAAGGCAAGAGTAATACGGATAGTAACATTAGAATAAGGATAATAATAACAGTTATAGCGATAATAATAACAACATACAATATCATATAATATCATAATATCATATATAATAATATAATAATAATAAGGACAATAATAATAGTTATAAGGATAAAGGCAAGAGTAATACAGATAGTAACAATAGAATAAGGATAATAATAACAGTTATAGCGATAAAAATAATAATAATAAGGATAATAATAATAGTTACAAGGATAAATACAAGAGGAATAGGGATAATAATAATAGTAATAAGGATAAAAAAATAGTTATAAGGATAAAGACAAGAGTAATGCGGATAGTAACAATAGAATGAGGATAATAATAATACTAATAAGAATAATAATAACAGTTATTGCGATAATAATAATAGTAATAAGGATAAAAAAATACTTATAAGGATAAAGACAAGAGTAATACGGATAGTAACAATAGAATAAGGATAATAATAATATTTATAAGGATAAAGCCAAGAGGAATAGGGATAATAATAATAGTAATAGGAGTAATAGTAACAGTTATAGCGATTATAATAATACTAATAAGGATAATAATAATCGTTATAAGGATAAAGGCAAGAGTAATACGGATAGTAACAATAGCATAAGGATAATAATAACAGTTATAGCGATAATAATAATAATAATAATAAGGATAATAATAATAGTAATAAGGATAAAGGCAAGAGTAATACGGATAGTAACATTAGAATAAGGATAATAATAACAGTTATAGCGATAATAATAATAATAATTAGGATAATAATAATAGTTATAAGGATAAAGGCAAGAGTAATACAGATAGTAACAATAGAATAAGGATAATAATAACAGTTATAGCGATAAAAATAATAATAAGAAGGATAATAATAATAGTTACAAGGATAAATACACGAGGAATAGGGATAATAATAATAGTAATAAGGATAAAGGCAAGAGTAATGCGGATAGTAACAATAGAATGAGGATAATAATAATAGTAATAAGAATAATAATAACAGTTATTGCGATAATAATAATAGTAATAAGGATAAAAAAATAGTTATAAGGATAAAGACAAGAGTAATACGGATAGTAACAATAGAATAAGGATAAGAATAATAGTTATAGCGATAATATTAATAATCATAAGGATAATAATAATAGTTACAAGGATAAGGACAAGAGGAATAGGGATAATAATAATAGTAATAAGAATAATAAAAACAGTGATAGCGATAATAATAATAGTAACAAGGATAATAATAGTAGTTATAAGGATAAAGACAAGAGTAATACGGATAGTAACAATAGAATAAGGATAATAATAATATTTATAAGGATAAAGCCAAGAGGAATAGGGATAATAATAATAGTAATAGGAGTAATAGTAACAGTTATAGCGATTATAATAATACTAATAAGGATAATAATAATAGTTATAAGGATAAATACAAGAGGAATAGGGATAATAATAATAGTAATAAGGATAAAAAAATAGTTATAAGGATAAAGGCAAGAGTAATACGGATAGTAACAATAGAATACGGATAATAATAACAGTTATAGCGATAATAATAATACTAATAATAAGGATAATAATAACAGTTATAAGGATAAAGCCAAGAGGAAAGAGGATAATAATAATAGTGATAAGTATTATAATAACAGTTATAGCGATTATAATAATAGTAATAAGGGTAATAATAATAGTTATAAGGATAAAGACAAGAGTAATACGGATAGTAACAATAGAATAAGGATAATAATAATAGTTACAAGGATAAGGACAAGAGGAATAGGGATAATAATAATAGTAATAAGAATAATAATAACAGTGATAGCGATAATAATAATAGTAACAAGGATAATAATAGTAGTTATAAGGATAAAGGCAAGTGTAATGCGGATAGTAACAATAGAATAAGGATAATAATAATAGTTATAAGGATAAAGCCGAGAGGAATAGGGATAATGATAATAGTAATAGGAGTAATAGTAACAGTTATAGCGATTATAATAATACTAATAAGGATAATAATAATAGTAATAAGGATAAAGGCAAGAGTAATACGGATAGTAACATTAGAATAAGGATAATAATAACAGTTACAGTGATAATAATAATAATAATAAGGATAATAATAATAGTAATAAGGATAAAGGCAAGAGTAATACGGATAGTAACATTAGAATAAGGATAATAATAACAGTTATAGCGATAATAATAACAACATACAATATCATATAATATCATAATATCATATATAATAATATAATAATAATAAGGACAATAATAATAGTTATAAGGATAAAGGCAAGAGTAATACAGATAGTAACAAAAGAATAAGGATAATAATAACAGTTATAGCGATAAAAATAATAATAATAAGGATAATAATAATAGTTATAAGGATAAAGCCAAGAGGTATATGGATAATAATAATAATAATAATAATAAGGATAATAATAATAGTAATAAGTATAAGAATAATAGTTATAGCGATAATATTAATAATCATAAGGATAACGACAAGAGGAATAGGGATAATAATAATAGTAATAAGAATAATGATAACAGTTATAGCGATAATAATAATAGTAATAAGGATAAAAAAATAGTTATAAGGATAAAGGCACGAGTAATGCGGATAGTAACAATAGAATAAGGATAATAATAACAGTTATAGCGATAAAAATAATAATAATAAGGATAATAATAATAGTTACAAGGATAAATACAAGAGGAATAGGTATAATAATAATAGTAATAAGGATAAAAAAATAGTTATAAGGATAAAGGCAAGAGTAATGCGGATAGTAACAATAGAATGAGGATAATAATAATAGTAATAATAATAATAATAACAGTTATTGCGATAATAATAATAGTAATAAGGATGAAAAGATAGTTATAAGGATATAGGCAAGAGTAATGCGGATAGTAACAATAGAATGAGGATAATAATAATAGTAATAAGAATAATAATAACAGTTATTGCGATAATAATAATAGTAATAAGGATAAAAAAATAGTTATAAGGATAAAGACAAGAGTAATACGGATAGTAACAATAGAATAAGGATAAGAATAATAGTTATAGCGATAATATTAATAATCATAAGGATAATAATAATAGTAATAAGAATAATAATAACAGTGATAGCGATAATAATAATAGTAACAAGGATAATAATAGTAGTTATAAGGATAAAGGCAAGTGTAATGCGGATAATAACAATAGAATAAGGATAATAATAATAGTTATAAGGATAAAGCCGAGAGGAATAGGGATAATGATAATAGTAATAGGAGTAATAGTAACAGTTATAGCGATTATAATAATACTAATAAGGATAATAATAATAGTAATAAGGATAAAGGCAAGAGTAATACGAATAGTAACATTAGAATAAGGATAATAATAACAGTTATAGTGATAATAATAATAATAATAAGGATAGTAATAATAGTAATAAGTATAAGAATAGTAGTTATAGTGATAATAATAATAATAATTAGGATAATAATAATAGTTATAAGGATAAAGACAAGAGGAATAGGGATAATAATAATAGTAATAAGAATAATAATAACAGTTATAGCGATAATACTAATAATAATAATAAGGATAATAATAATAGTTATAAGGATAAAGCCAAGAGGTATATGGATAATAATAATAATAATAATAAGGATAATAATAATAGTAATAAGTATAAGAATAGTAGTTATAGCGATAATAATAATAATAATAAGGATAATAATAATAGTTATAAGGATAAAGACAAGAGGAATAGGGATAATAATAATAGTAATAAGAATAATAATAACAGTTATAGCGATAATAATAATAGTAATAAGGATAAAAAAATAGTTATAAGAATAAAGGCAAGAGAAATGCGGTTAGTAACAATAGAATAAGGATAATAATAATAGTTATAAGGATAAAGCCAAGAGGAATAGGGATAATAATAACAGTTATAGCGATAATAATAATAGTAATAAGAATAATGCTATCAGTTATAGCGATTATAATAATACTAATAAGGATAATAATAATCGTTATAAGGATAAAGGCAAGAGTAATACGGATAGTAACAATAGAATAAGGATAATAATAACAGGTATAGCGATAATAATAATAATAATAATAAGGATAATAATAATAGTAATAAGGAAAAAGGCAAGAGTAATACGGATAGTAACATTAGAATAAGGATAATAATAACAGTTATAGCGATAATAATAACAACATACAATATCACATAATATCATAATATCATATATAATAATATAATAATAATAAGGATAATAATAATAGTTATAAGGATAAAGGCAAGAGTAATACAGATAGTAACAATAGAATAAGGATAATAATAACAGTTATAGCGATAAAAATAATAATAATAAGGATAATAATAATAGTTACAAGGATAAATACAAGAGGAATAGGGATAATAATAATAGTAATAAGGATAAAAAAATAGTTATAAGGATAAAGGCAAGAGTAATGCGGATAGTAACAATAGAATGAGGATAATAATAATACTAATAAGAATAATAATAACAGTTATTGCGATAATAATAATAGTAATAAGGATAAAAAAATACTTATAAGGATAAAGACAAGAGTAATACGGATAGTAACAATAGAATAAGGATAATAATAATATTTATAAGGATAAAGCCAAGAGGAATAGGGATAATAATAATAGTAATAGGAGTAATAGTAACAGTTATAGCGATTATAATAATACAAATAATTATAATAATAATAGTAATAAGGATAAAGGCAAGAGTAATACGGATAGTAACAATAGCATAAGGATAATAATAACAGTTATAGTGATAATAATAATAATAATAAGGATAATAATATTAGTAATAAGTATAATAATAGTAGTTATAGCGATAATAATAATAATAATTAGGATAATAATAATAGTTATAAGGATAAAGACAAGAGGAATAGGGATAATAATAATAGTAATAAGAATAATAATATCAGTTATAGCGATAATACTAATAATAATAATAAGGATAATAATAATAGTTATAAGGGTAAAGCCAAGAGATATATAGATAATAATAATAATAATAATAAGGATAATAATAATAGTAATAAGTATAAGAATAGTAGTTATAGCGATAATAATAATAATAATATGGATAATAATAATAGTTATAAGGATAAAGACAAGAGGAATAGGGATAATAGTAATAGTAATAAGGATAATAATAATAGTTATAAGGATAAAGGCGAGCGTAATACGGATAGTAACAAAAGAATAAGGATAATAATAACAGTTATAGCGATAATAATAATAATAATTAGGATAATAATAATAGTTATAAGGATAAAGGCAAGAGTAATACAGATAGTAACAATAGAATAAGGATAATAATAACAGTTATAGCAAAAAAAATAATAATAAGAAGGATAATAATAATAGTTACAAGGATAAATACACGAGGAATAGGGATAATAATAATAGTAATAAGGATAAAAAAATAGTTATAAGGATAAAGGCAAGAGTAATGCGGATAGTAACAATAGAATGAGGATAATAATAATAGTAATAAGAATAATAATAACAGTTATTGCGATAATAATAATAGTAATAAGGATAAAAAAATAGTTATAAGGATAAAGACAAGAGTAATACGGATAGTAACAATAGAATAAGGATAAGAATAATAGTTATAGCGATAATATTAATAATCATAAGGATAATAATAATAGTTACAAGGATAAGGACAAGAGGAATAGGGATAATAATAATAGTAATAAGAATAATAAAAACAGTGATAGCGATAATAATAATAGTAACAAGGATAATAATAGTAGTTATAAGGATAAAGACAAGAGTAATGCGGATAGTAACAATAGAATAAGGATAATAATAATAGTTATAAGGATAAAGCCGAGAGGAATAGGGATAATGATAATAGTAATAGGAGTAATAGTAACAGTTATAGCGATTATAATAATACTAGTAAGGATAATAATAATAGTAATAAGGATAAAGGCAAGAGTAATACGGATAGTAACATTAGAATAAGGATAATAATAACAGTTACAGTGATAATAATAATAATAATAAGGATAATAATAATAGTAATAAGGATAAAGGCAAGAGTAATACGGATAGTAACATTAGAATAAGGATAATAATAACAGTTATAGCGATAATAATAACAACATACAATATCATATAATATCATAATATCATATATAATAATATAATAATAATAAGGACAATAATAATAGTTATAAGGATAAAGGCAAGAGTAATACAGATAGTAACAAAAGAATAAGGATAATAATAACAGTTATAGCGATAAAAATAATAATAATAAGGATAATAATAATAGTTAAAAGGATAAAGCCAAGAGGTATATGGATAATAATAATAATAATAATAATAATAATAAGGATAATAATAATAGTAATAAGTATAAGAATAGTAGTTATAGCGATAATAATAATAATAATATGGATAATAATAATAGTTATAAGGATAAAGACAAGAGGAATAGGGATAATAATAATAGTAATAAGAATAATAATAACAGTTATAGCGATAATAATAATAGTAATAACGATAAAAAAATAGTTATAAGGATAAAGGCAAGAGTAATGCGGATAGTAACAATAGAATGAGGATAATAATAATAGTAATAAGAATAATAATAACAGTTATTGCGATAATAATAATAGTAATAAGGATGGAAAAATAGTTATAAGGATAAAGGCAAGTGTAATGCGGATAGTAACCATAGAATAAGGATAATAATAATAGTTATAAGGATAAAGACAAGAGGAATAGGGATAATAATAATAGTAATAAGAATAATAGTAACAGTTATAGCGATTATAATAATACTAATAAGGATAATAATAATAGTAATAAGGATAAAGGCAAGAGTAATACGGATAGTAACATTAGAATAAGGATAATAATAACAGTTATAGCGATAATAATAACAACATACAATATCATATAATATCATAATATCATATATAATAATATAATAATAATAAGGATAATAATAATAGTTATAAGGATAAAGGCAAGAGTAATACAGATAGTAACAATAGAATAAGGATAATAATAACAGTTATAGCGATAAAAATGAAAATAATAAGGATAATGATAATAGTTACAAGGATAAATACAAGAGGAATAGGGATAATAATAATAGTAATAAGGATAAAAAAATAGTTATAAGGATAAAGGCAAGAGTAATGCGGATAGTAACAATAGAATGAGGATAGTAATAATACTAATAAGAATAATAATAACAGTTATTGCGATAATAATAATAGTAATAAGGATAAAAAAATACTTATAAGGATAAAGACAAGAGTAATACGGATAGTAACAATAGAATAAGGATAATAATAATATTTATAAGGATAAAGCCAAGAGGAATAGGGATAATAATAATAGTAATAGGAGTAATAGTAACAGTTATAGCGATTATAATAATACTAATAAGGATAATAATAATCGTTATAAGGATAAAGGCAAGAGTAATACGGATAGTAACAATAGCATAAGGATAATAATAACAGTTATAGCGATAATAATAATAATAATAATAAGGATAATAATAATAGTAATAAGGATAAAGGCAAGATTAATACGGATAGTAACATTAGAATAAGGATAATAATAACAGTTATGGCGATAATAATAACAACATACAATATCATATAATATCATAATATCATATATAATAATATAATAATAATAAGGATAATAATAATAGATATAAGGATAAAGGCAAGAGTAATACATATAGTAACAAAAGAATAAGGATAATAATAATAGTTACATGGATAAATACAAGAGGAATAGGGA
>CAMAOC010000601.1:0-18000 GCA_945859555.1 Megachile ligniseca | reverse complement strand
ACAAGAGTAATAGGGATAGTAACAATAGAGTAAGCATAATAATAACAGTTATAGCGATAATAATATTAGTTATAAGGAGAAAGACAAGAGGAATAGGGATAATAAAAATAGTAACAAGAATAATAACAACAGTTATAGCGATAATAATAATAGTAATAAGGATAATAATAATAGTTATAAGGATAAAGACAAGAGGAATAGCGATAATAATAATAGTAACAAGAATAATAATAACAGTTAAAGCGATAATAATAATAATAATAAGGATAATAATAATAGATATAAGGAGAAAGACAAGAGTAATAGAGATAGTAACAATAGTAATAAGAATAATAATAACAGTTATACTGATAATAATAATAGTATTAAGGATAATAATAACAGTTATAGCGATAATAATAATAGTTATAAGGGGACTGACAAGAGGAATAGGGATAATAATAATAGTAACAAGAATAATAATAACAGTTATAGCGATAATAATAATAGTATTAAGGATAATAATAACAGTTATAGCGATAATAATAATAGTAATAAGGATAATAATAATAGTTATAAGGATAAAGACAAGAGGAATAGCGATAATAATAATAGTAACAAGAATAATAATAACAGTTAAAGCGATAATAATAATAATAATAGGGATAATAATAATAGATATAAGGAGAAAGACAAGAGTAATAGAGATAGTAACAATAGAATAAGCATAATAATAACAGTTATAGCGATAATAATAATAGTTATAATGATAAAGGCAAGAGTAATACAGATAGTAACAATAGAATAAACATTATAATAACAGTTATAGCGATAATAATAATAGTAATAAGGATAATAATAATAGTTGTAAGGATATAGACAAGAGTAATAGGTATAGTAACAATAGAATAAGCATAATAATAACAGTTATAGCGATAAGAATAATAGTAATAAGGATAAAGACAAGTGGTATAGGGATAATTGTAATAGTAATAAGAATAATAATAACAGTTATAGCGATAATAATAATAGAAATAAGGGTAATAACAACAGTTATAGCGATAATAATAATAATAATAATAAAGATAATAATAATTGTTATAAGGATAAAGACAAGAAGAATAGGGATAATAGTAATAGTAATACGAATAATAATAACAGTTATAGCGATAATAATAATAGTTATAAGGAGAAAGACAAGAGGAATAGGGATAATAATAATAGTAACAAGAATAATAATAACAGTTATAGCGATAATAATAATAGTATTAAGGATAAAGGCAAGCGTAATACGGACAGTAATAATAGTAACAAGAATAATAATAACAGTTATAGCGATAATAATAATAGTATTAAGGATAATAATAATAGTTATAAGGATATAGACAAGACTAATAGGGATAATAAAAATAGTAACAAGAATAATAACAACAGTTATAGCGATAATAATAATAGTAATAAGGATAATAATAATAGTTATAAGGATAAAGACAAGAGTAATAGAGATAGTAACAATAGTAATAAGAATAATAATAACAGTTATAGCGATAATAATAATAGTAATAAGGATAATAATAACAGTTAAAGCGATAATAATAACAGTTATAACGAGGAAGACAAGAGGAATAGGGATAATAATAATAGTAACAAGAATAATAATAACAGTTATAGCGATAATAATAATAGTATTAAGGATAATAATAACAGTTATAGCGATAATAATAATAGTTATAAGGATAAAGGGAAGAGTAATACGGATAGTAACAATAGAGTAAGCATAATAATAACAGTTATAGCGATAATAATAATAGTAATAACAAGAATAATAACAGTTATAGCGATAATAATAATAGTAATAAGGATTAATAATAATAGTTATATGGATAAAGACAAGAGTAATACGGATAGCAATAATAGTAATAAGAATAATAATAACAGTTATAGCGATAATAATAATAATAATAAGGATAATAATAATAATTATAAGGAGAAAGACAAGAGGAATAGGGATAATAATAATAGCAACAAGAATAATAGTAACAGTTATAGCGATAATAATAATAGTAATAAGGATAATAATAACAGTTATAGCGATAATAATAATAGTTATAAGGATAAAGACAAGAGTAATACGGATAGTAACAATAGAATAAGAATAATAGTAACAGTTATAGCGATAATAATAATAGTATTGAGGATAATAATAATAGTAATAAGGATAATAATATAGTTATAAGGAGAAAGACAAGAATAATAGGGATAATAATAATAGTATTAAGCATAATAATAATAGTTATAAGGATATAGACAAGAGTAATAGGGATAGTAACAATAGAATAAGCATAATAATAACAGTTATAGCGATAATAATAATAGTAATAAGGATAATAATAACAGTTATAGCGATAATAATAATAATAATGAGGATAATAATAACAGTTTATAGCGATAATAATATAATAATGAGGATAATAATAATAGTTATAAGGATAAAGACAAGAGGAATAGGGATAATAGTAATAGTAATAAGAATAATAATAACAGTTATAGCGATAATATAGTAGTAATAAGGATAATAATAACAGTTATAGCGATAATAATAATAATAATAAGGATAATAATAATAGTTATAAGGATAAAGACAAGAGGAATGGGGATATTAGTAATAGTAATAAGAATAATAATAACAGTATAGCGATAATAATAATAGAAATAAGGGTAATAATAACAGTTATAGCGATAATAATAATAATAATAATAAAGATAATAATAATAGTTATAAGGATAAAGACAAGAAGAATAGGGATAATAGTAATAGTAATAAGAATAATAATAACAGTTATAGCGATAATAATAATAGTAATAACAATAATAATAACAGTTATAGCGATAATAATAATAGTAATAAGGATTAATAATAATAGTTATATGGATAAAGACAAGAGCGATACGGATAGTAACAATAGCAATAAGAATAATAATAACAGTTATAGCGATAATAATAATAGTAACAAGAATAATAATAACAGTTATAGCGATAATAATAATAGTAATAAGGATAATAATAACAGTTATAGCGATAATAATAATAATAATAAGGATTAATAATAATAGTTATATGGATAAAGACAAGAGTAATACGGATAGCAACAATAGTAATAAGAATAATAATAACAGTTATATCGATAATAATAATAATAATAAGGATAATAATAGTAGTTATAAGGAGAAAGACAAGAGGAATAGGTATAATAATAATAGT
The DNA here is from genome assembly GCA_945859555.1 of Megachile ligniseca. Classification (NCBI taxonomy): domain Eukaryota; kingdom Metazoa; phylum Arthropoda; class Insecta; order Hymenoptera; family Megachilidae; genus Megachile; species Megachile ligniseca. Next base: position 14,759 of record CAMAOC010000601.1, on the reverse strand, counting down.
AACAAGAATAATAATAACAGTTATAGCGATAATAATAATAGTACTAAGGATAAAGGCAAGAGTAAGACGGACAGTAATAGTAGTAACAATAATAATAATAACAGTTATAGCGATAATAATAATAGTCATAAGGATAATGATAATAGTTATAAGGATAAAGACAAGAGTAATAGAGATAGTAACAATAGAATAAGCATAATAATAACAGTTATAGTGATAATAATAATAGTAATAAGGATAATAATAACAGTTATAGCGATAATAATAATAATAATAAGGATAATAATAATAGTTAAAAGGATAAATACAAGAGGAATAGGGATAATAGTAAAAGTAATAAGAATAATAATAATAGTTATAGCGATAATAATAAAGGTAATAAGGATAATAATAATAGTTATAGCGATAATAATAATAATAATAATAATAAGGATAATAATAATAGTTATAAGGATAAAGACAAGAGGAATACGGATAATAGTAATAGTAATAAGAATAATAATAACAGTTATAGCGATAATAATAATAGTACTAAGGATAAAGGCAAGAGTAATACGGACTGTAATAATAGTAACAAGAATAATAATAACAGTTATACCGATAATAATAATAGTCATAAGGATAATGATAATAGTTATAAGGATAAATACAGGAGTAACAGAGATAGTAACAATAGAATAAGCATAATAATAATAGTTATAGCGATAATAATAATAGTAATATAGATAGTAATAACAGTTATAGCGATAATAATAATAATAATAATAAGGATAATAATAATAGTTATAAGGATAAATACAAGAGGAATAGGGATAATAGTAATAGTAATAAGAATAATAAGAACAGTTATAGCGATAATAATAATAATAATAAGTATAATAATAATAGTTATAAGGAGAAAGACAAGAGGAATACGGATAATAGTAATAGTAATAAGAATATTAATAACAGTTATAGCGATAATAATAATAATAATAAGGATTATAGTAATAGTTATAAGGATAAATACAAGAGGAATAGGGATAATAATAATAGTAACAAGAATAATAATAACAGTTATAGCGATAATAATAATAGTATTAAGGGTAATAATAACAGTTATAGCGATAATTATAATAGTAATAAGGATAAAGACAAGGGTAGTAGGGATAATAATAATAGTAATAAGAATAATAATAACAGTTATAGCGATAATAAGAATAGTAACAAGAATAATAATAACAGTTATAGCGATAATAATAATAGTAATAAGGATAATAATAACAGTTATAGCGATAATAATAATAATAATAAGGATTAATAATAATAGTTATATGGATAAAGACAAGAGTAATACGGATAGCAACAATAGTAATAAGAATAATAATAACAGTTATATCGATAATAATAATAATAATAAGGATAATAATAGTAGTTATAAGGAGAAAGACAAGAGGAATAGGTATAATAATAATAGTAACAAGAATAATAATAACATTTATAGCGATAATAATAATAGTACTAAGGATAAAGGCAAGAGTAAGACGGACAGTAATAATAGTAACAATAATAATAATAACAGTTATAGCGATAATAATAATAGTCATAAGGATAATGATAATAGTTATAAGGATAAAGACAAGAGTAATAGAGATAGTAACAATAGAATAAGCATAATAATAACAGTTATAGTGATAATAATAATAGTAATATAGATAGTGATAACAGTTATGGCGATAATAATAATAATAATAAGGATAATAATAATAGTTATAAGGATAAATACAAGAGGAATAGGGATAATAGTAATAGTAATAAGAATAATAAGAACAGTTATAGCGATAATAATAATAATAATAAGTATAATAATAATAGTTATAAGGAGAAAGACAAGAGGAATACGGATAATAGTAATAGTAATAAGAATATTAATAACAGTTATAGCGATAATAATAATAATAATAAGGATAATAATAGTAGTTATAAGGATAAAGACAAGAAGAATAGGGATAATAGTAATAGTAATACGAATAATAATAACAGTTATAGCGATAATAATAATAGTTATAAGGAGAAAGACAAGAGGAATAGGGATAATAAAAATAGTAACAAGAATAATAACAACAGTTATAGCGATAATAATAATAATAATAAGGATAATAATAATAGTTATAAGGAGAAAGACAAGAGGAATAGGGATAATAATAATAGTAACAAGAATAATAATAACAGTTATAGCGATAATAATAATAGTATTATGGATAAAGGCAAGAGTAATACGGACAGTAATAATAGTAACAAGAATAATAATAACAGTTATAGCGATAATAATAATAGTATTAACGATAATAATAATAGTTATAAGGATATAGACAAGAGTAATAGGGGTAGTAACAATAGAATAAGCATAATAATAACAGTTATAGCGATAATAATAATAGTAATAAGGATAATAATAACAGTTATAGCGATAATAATAATAATAATGAGGATAATAATAACAGTTATAGCGATAATAATAATAATAATGAGGATAATAATAATAGTTATAAGGATAAAGACAAGAGGAATAGGGATAATAGTAATAGTAACAAGAATAATAATAACAGTTATAGCGATAATAATAATAGTATTAAGAATAATAATAACAGTTATAGCGATAATAATAATAGTAATAAGGATAATAATAATAGTTATAAAGATATAGACAAGAGTAATAGGGATAGTAACAATAGAATAAGCATAATAATAACAGTTATAGCGATAATAATAATAGTAATAAGGATAATAATAACAGTTATAGCGATAATAATAATAATAATAAGGATAATAATAGCAGTTATAGCGATAATAATAATAATAATGAGGATAATAATAATAGTTATAAGGATAAAGACAAGAGGAATAGGGATAATAGTAATAGTAATAAGAATAATAATAACAGTTATAGCGATAATAATAGTAGTAATAAGGATAATAATAACAGTTATAGCGTTAATAATAACAGTAGGAATGATAATAAGAGCAGTTATAGAGATAATAATAATAGTAATAAGGATAACAATATTAGTTATAAGGAGAAAGACAAGAGGAATAGGGATAATAAAAATAGTAACAAGAATAATAACAACAGTTATAGCGATAATAATAATAGTAATAAGGATAATAATAATAGTTATAAGGATAAAGACAAGAGGAATAGCGATAATAATAATAGTAACAAGAATAATAATAACAGTTAAAGCGATAATAATAATAATAATAAGGATAATAATAATAGATATAAGGAGAAAGACAAGAGTAATAGAGATAGTAACAATAGTAATAAGAATAATAATAACAGTTATACTGATAATAATAATAGTATTAAGGATAATAATAACAGTTATAGCGATAATAATAATAGTTATAAGGGGATTGACAAGAGGAATAGGGATAATAATAATAGTAACAAGAATAATAATAACAGTTATAGCGATAATAATAATAGTATTAAGGATAATAATAACAGTTATAGCGATAATAATAATAGTAATAAGGATAATAATAATAGTTATAAGGATAAAGACAAGAGGAATAGCGATAATAATAATAGTAACAAGAATAATAATAACAGTTAAAGCGATAATAATAATAATAATAGGGATAATAATAATAGATATAAGGAGAAAGACAAGAGTAATAGAGATAGTAGCAATAGAATAAGCATAATAATAACAGTTATAGCGATAATAATAATAGTTATAATGATAAAGGCAAGAGTAATACAGATAGTAACAATAGAATAAACATTATAATAACAGTTATAGCGATAATAATAATAGTAATAAGGATAATAATAATAGTTGTAAGGATATAGACAAGAGTAATAGGTATAGTAACAATAGAATAAGCATAATAATAACAGTTATAGCGATAAGAATAATAGTAATAAGGATAAAGACAAGTGGTATAGGGATAATTGTAATAGTAATAAGAATAATAATAACAGTTATAGCGATAATAATAATAGTTATAAGGAGAAAGACAAGAGGAATAGGGATAATAATAATAGTAACAAGAATAATAATAACAGTTATAGCGATAATAATAATAGTATTAAGGATAAAGGCAAGCGTAATACGGACAGTAATAATAGTAACAAGAATAATAATAACAGTTATAGCGATAATAATAATAGTATTAAGGATAATAATAATAGTTATAAGGATATAGACAAGACTAATAGGGATAATAAAAATAGTAACAAGAATAATAACAACAGTTATAGCGATAATAATAATAGTAATAAGGATAATAATAATAGTTATAAGGATAAAGACAAGAGTAATAGAGATAGTAACAATAGTAATAAGAATAATAATAACAGTTATAGCGATAATAATAATAGTAATAAGGATAATAATAACAGTTAAAGCGATAATAATAACAGTTATAACGAGGAAGACAAGAGGAATAGGGATAATAATAATAGTAACAAGAATAATAATAACAGTTATAGCGATAATAATAATAGTATTAAGGATAATAATAAACAGTTATAGCGATAATAATAATAGTTATAAGGATAAAGGGAAGAGTAATACGGATAGTAACAATAGAGTAAGCATAATAATAACAGTTAAAGCGATAATAATAACAGTTATAAGGAGGAAGACAGGAGGAATAGGGATAATAATAATAGTAACAAGAATAATAATAACAGTTATAGCGATAATAATAATAGTATTAAGGATAATAATAACAGTTATAGCGATAATAATAATAGTTATAAGGATAAAGGGAAGAGTAATACGGATAGTAACAATAGAGTAAGCATAATACTAACAGTTATAGCGATAATAATAATAGTAATAACAAGAATAATAACAGTTATAGCGATAATAATAATAGTAATAAGGATTAATAATAATAGTTATATGGATAAAGACAAGAGTAATACGGATAGCAATAATAGTAATAAGAATAATAATAACAGTTATAGCGATAATAATAATAATAATAAGGATAATAATAATAATTATAAGGAGAAAGACAAGAGGAATAGGGATAATAATAATAGCAACAAGAATAATAGTAACAGTTATAGCGATAATAATAATAGTAATAAGGATAATAATAACAGTTATAGCGATAATAATAATAGTTATAAGGATAAAGACAAGAGTAATACGGATAGTAACAATAGAATAAGAATAATAGTAACAGTTATAGCGATAATAATAATAGTATTGAGGATAATAATAATAGTAATAAGGATAATAATAATAGTTATAAGGAGAAAGACAAGAATAATAGGGATAATAATAATAGTATTAAGCATAATAATAATAGTTATAAGGATATAGACAAGAGTAATAGGGATAGTAACAATAGAATAAGCATAATAATAACAGTTATAGCGATAATAATAATAGTAATAAGTATAATAATAACAGTTATAGCGATAATAATAGTAGTAATAAGGATAATAATAACAGTTATAGCGATAATAATAATAATAATAAGGATAATAATAATAGTTATAAGGATAAAGACAAGAGGAATGGGGATATTAGTAATAGTAATAAGAATAATAATAACAGTTATAGCGATAATAATAATAGAAATAAGGGTAATAATAACAGTTATAGCGATAATAATAATATAATAATAAGAATAATAATAATAGTTATAAGGATAAAGACAAGAGGAATAGGGATAATAGTAATAGTAATAAGAATAATAATAACAGTTATAGCGATAATAATAATAGTAATAAGGATAATAATAACAGTTATAGCGTTAATAATAACAGTAGGAATGATAATAAGAGCAGTTATAGAGATAATAATAATAGTAATAAGGATAACAATAATAGTTATAAGGATGAAGAAAAGAGTAATAGGGATAGTAACAATAGAGTAAGCATAATAATAACAGTTATAGCGATAATAATATTAGTTATAAGGAGAAAGACAAGAGGAATAGGGATAATAAAAATAGTAACAAGAATAATAACAACAGTTATAGCGATAATAATAATAGTAATAAGGATAATAATAATAGTTATAAGGATAAAGACAAGAGGAATAGCGATAATAATAATAGTAACAAGAATAATAATAACAGTTAAAGCGATAATAATAATAATAATAAGGATAATAATAATAGATATAAGGAGAAAGACAAGAGTAATAGAGATAGTAACAATAGTAATAAGAATAATAATAACAGTTATACTGATAATAATAATAGTATTAAGGATAATTAATAACAGTTATAGCGATAATAATAATAGTTATAAGGGGAAAGACAAGAGGAATAGGGATAATAATAATAGTAACAAGAATAATAATAACAGTTATAGCGATAATAATAATAGTATTAAGGATAATAATAACAGTTATAGCGATAATAATAATAGTAATAAGGATAATAATAATAGTTATAAGGATAAAGACAAGAGGAATAGCGATAATAATAATAGTAACAAGAATAATAATAACAGTTAAAGCGATAATAATAATAATAATAAGGATAATAATAATAGATATAAGGAGAAAGACAAGAGTAATAGAGATAGTAACAATAGAATAAGCATAATAATAACAGTTATAGCGATAATAATAATAGTTATAATGATAAAGGCAAGAGTAATACAGATAGTAACAATAGAATAAACATTATAATAACAGTTATAGCGATAATAATAATAGTAATAAGGATAATAATAATAGTTGTAAGGATATAGACAAGAGTAATAGGTATAGTAACGATAGAATAAAGCATAATATAACAGTTATAGCGATAAGAATAATAGTAATAAGGATAATAATAACAGTTATAGCGATAATAATAATAATAATAAGGATAATAATAATAGTTATAAGGATAAAGACAAGTGGTATAGGGATAATAGTAATAGTAATAAGAATAATAATAACAGTTATAGCGATAATAATAATAGAAATAAGGGTAATAACAACAGTTATAGCGATAATAATAATAATAATAATAAAGATAATAATAATAGTTATAAGGATAAAGACAAGAAGAATAGGGATAATAGTAATAGTAATACGAATAATAATAACAGTTATAGCGATAATATTAATAGTTATAAGGAGAAAGACAAGAGGAATAGGGATAATAAAAATAGTAACAAGAATAATAACAACAGTTATAGCGATAATAATAATAATAATAAGGATAATAATAATAGTTATAAGGAGAAAGACAAGAGGAATAGGGATAATAATAATAGTGACAAGAATAATAGTAACAGTTATAGCGATAATAATAATAATAATAAGGATAATAATAATAGTTATAAGGAGAAAGACAAGAGTAATAGAGATAGTAACAATAGAATAAGCATAATAATAACAGTTATAGCGAGAATAATAATAGTTATAAGGATAAATACAAGAGGAATAGGGATAATAGTAATAGTAATAAGAATAATAATAACAGTTATAGCGATAATAATAATAGTAATAACAATAATAATAACAGTTATAGCGATAATAATAATAGTAATAAGGATTAATAATAATAGTTATATGGATAAAGACAAGAGCGATGCGGATAGTAACAATAGTAATAAGAATAATAATAACAGTTATAGCGATAATAATAATAGTAACAAGAATAATAATAACAGTTATAGCGATAATAATAATAGTATTAAGGATAATAATAACAGTTATAGCGATAATAATAATAGTAATAAGGATTAATAATAATAGTTATATGGATAAAGACAAGAGCGATACGGATAGTAACAATAGTAATAAGAATAATAATAACAGTTATTGCGATAATAATAATAGTAACAAGAATAATAATAACAGTTATAGCGATAATAATAATAGTAATAAGGATAATAATAACAGTTATAGCGATAATAATAATAATAATAAGGATTAATAATAATAGTTATATGGATAAAGACAAGAGTAATACGGATAGCAACAATAGTAATAAGAATAATAATAACAGTTATATCGATAATAATAATAATAATAAGGATAATAATAGTAGTTATAAGGAGAAAGACAAGAGGAATAGGTATAATAATAATAGTAACAAGAATAATAATAACAGTTATAGCGATAATAATAATAGTACTAAGGATAAAGGCAAGAGTAAGACGGACAGTAATAGTAGTAACAATAATAATAATAACAGTTATAGCGATAATAATAATAGTCATAAGGATAATGATAATAGTTATAAGGATAAAGACAAGAGTAATAGAGATAGTAACAATAGAATAAGCATAATAATAACAGTTATAGTGATAATAATAATAGTAATAAGGATAATAATAACAGTTATAGCGATAATAATAATAATAATAAGGATAATAATAATAGTTAAAAGGATAAATACAAGAGGAATAGGGATAATAGTAAAAGTAATAAGAATAATAATAATAGTTATAGCGATAATAATAAAGGTAATAAGGATAATAATAATAGTTATAGCGATAATAATAATAATAATAATAATAAGGATAATAATAATAGTTATAAGGATAAATACAAGAGGAATACGGATAATAGTAATAGTAATAAGAATAATAATAACAGTTATAGCGATAATAATAATAGTACTAAGGATAAAGGCAAGAGTAATACGGACTGTAATAATAGTAACAAGAATAATAATAACAGTTATACCGATAATAATAATAGTCATAAGGATAATGATAATAGTTATAAGGATAAATACAGGAGTAACAGAGATAGTAACAATAGAATAAGCATAATAATAATAGTTATAGCGATAATAATAATAGTAATATAGATAGTAATAACAGTTATAGCGATAATAATAATAATAATAATAAGGATAATAATAATAGTTATAAGGATAAATACAAGAGGAATAGGGATAATAGTAATAGTAATAAGAATAATAAGAACAGTTATAGCGATAATAATAATAATAATAAGTATAATAATAATAGTTATAAGGAGAAAGACAAGAGGAATACGGATAATAGTAATAGTAATAAGAATATTAATAACAGTTATAGCGATAATAATAATAATAATAAGGATTATAATAATAGTTATAAGGATAAATACAAGAGGAATAGGGATAATAATAATAGTAACAAGAATAATAATAACAGTTATAGCGATAATAATAATAGTATTAAGGGTAATAATAACAGTTAAAGCGATAATTATAATAGTAATAAGGATAAAGACAAGGGTAGTAGGGATAATAATAATAGTAATAAGAATAATAATAACAGTTATAGCGATAATAATAATAGTAACAAGAATAATAATAACAGTTATAGCGATAATAATAATAGTAATAAGGATAATAATAACAGTTATAGCGATAATAATAATAATAATAAGGATTAATAATAATAGTTATATGGATAAAGACAAGAGTAATACGGATAGCAACAATAGTAATAAGAATAATAATAACAGTTATATCGATAATAATAATAATAATAAGGATAATAATAGTAGTTATAAGGAGAAAGACAAGAGGAATAGGTATAATAATAATAGTAACAAGAATAATAATAACATTTATAGCGATAATAATAATAGAACTAAGGATAAAGGCAAGAGTAAGACGGACAGTAATAATAGTAACAATAATAATAATAACAGTTATAGCGATAATAATAATAGTCATAAGGATAATGATAATAGTTATAAGGATAAAGACAAGAGTAATAGAGATAGTAACAATAGAATAAGCATAATAATAACAGTTATAGTGATAATAATAATAGTAATATAGATAGTAATAACAGTTATGGCGATAATAATAATAATAATAAGGATAATAATAATAGTTATAAGGATAAATACAAGAGGAATAGGGATAATAGTAATAGTAATAAGAATAATAAGAACAGTTATAGCGATAATAATAATAATAATAAGTATAATAATAATAGTTATAAGGAGAAAGACAAGAGGAATACGGATAATAGTAATAGTAATAAGAATATTAATAACAGTTATAGCGATAATAATAATAATAATAAGGATAATAATAATAGTTATAAGGATAAATACAAGAGGAATAGGGATAATAATAATAGTAACAAGAATAATAATAACAGTTATAGCGATAATAATAATAGTAATAAGGATTAATAATAATAGTTATATGGATAAAGACAAGAGCGATACGGATAGTAACAATAGTAATAAGAATAATAATAACAGTTATAGCGATAATAATAATAGTAACAAGAATAATAATAACAGTTATAGCGATAATAATAATAGTAATAAGGATAATAATAACACTTATAGCGATAATAATAATAATAATAAGGATTAATAATAATAGTTATATGGATAAAGACACGAGTAATACGGATAGCAACAATAGTAATAAGAATAATAATAACAGTTATATCGATAATAATAATAATAATAAGGATAATAATAGTAGTTATAAGGAGAAAGACAAGAGGAATAGGTATAATAATAATAGTAACAAGAATAATAATAACAGTTGTAGCGATAATAATAATAGTACTAAGGATAAAGGCAAGAGTAAGACGGACAGTAATAATAGTAACAATAATAATAATAACAGTTATAGCGATAATAATAATAGTCATAAGGATAATGATAATAGTTATAAGGATAAAGACAAGAGTAATAGAGATAGTAACAATAGAATAAGCATAATAATAACATTTATAGTGATAATAATAATAGTAATAAGGATAATAATAACAGTTATAGCGATAATAATAATAATAATAAGGATAATAATAATAGTTAAAAGGATAAATACAAGAGGAATAGGGATAATAGTAAAAGTAATAAGAATAATAATAACAGTTATAGCGATAATAATAAAGGTAATAAGGATAATAATAATAGTTATAGCGATAATAATAATAATAATAATAATAAGGATAATAATAATAGTTATAAGGATAAAGACAAGAGGAATACGGATAATAGTAATAGTAATAAGAATAATAATAACAGTTATAGCGATAATAATAATAGTACTAAGGATAAAGGCAAGAGTAATACGGACTGTAATAATAGTAACAAGAATAATAATAACAGTTATACCGATAATAATAATAGTCATAAGGATAATGATAATAGTTATAAGGATAAATACAGGAGTAACAGAGATAGTAACAATAGAATAAGCATAATAATAATAGTTATAACGATAATAATAATAGTAATATAGATAGTAATAACAGTTATAGCCATAATAATAATAATAATAATAAGGATAATAATAATAGTTATAAGGATAAATACAAGAGGAATAGGGATAATAGTAATAGTAATAAGAATAATAAGAACAGTTATAGCGATAATAATAATAGTATTAAGGGTAATAATAACAGTTATAGCGATAATTATAATAGTAATAAGGATAAAGACAAGGGTAGTAGGGATAATAATAATAGGAATAAGAATAATAATAACAGTTATTGCGATAATAATCACAGTAGGAATGATAATAAGAGCAGTTATAGAGATAATAATAATAGTAATAAGGATAAAGGCAAGAGTAATACGGACAGTAATAATAGTAACAAGAATAATAATAACAGTTATAGGGATAATAATAATAGTATTAAGCATAATAATAACAGTTATTAGCGATAATAATAATAGTTATATGGATAAAGACAAGAGTAATGCGGATAGCAACAATAGTAATAAGAATAATAATAACAGTTATAGCGATAATAATAATAGTAACAAGAATAATAATAACAGTTATAGCGATAATAATAATAATAATAAGGATAATAATAATAGTCATAAGGAGAAAGACAAGAGGAATAGGGATAATAATAATAGTAACAAGAATAATAGTAACAGTTATAGCGATAATAATAATAATAATAAGGATAATAATAATAGTTATAAGGAGAAAGACAAGAGGAATAGGGATAATAATAATAGTAACAAGAATAATAATAACAGTTATAGCGATAATAATAATAGTATTAAGGATAATAATAACAGTTATAGCGATAATAATAATAATTATAAGGAGAGAGACAAGAGGAATAGGGATAATAATAATAGTAACAAGAATAATAATAACAGTTATAGCGATAATAATAATAGTATTAAGGATAATAATAACAGTTATAGCGATAATAATAATAGTATTAAGGATAATAATAACAGTTATAGCGATAATAATAATAGTTATAAGGATAAAGGGAAGAGTAATACGGATAGTAACAATAGAATAAGCATACTAATAACAGTTATAGCGATAATAATAATAGTAATAACAAGAATAATAACAGTTATAGCGATAATAATAATAGTAATAAGGATTAATAATAATAGTTATATGGATAAAGACAAGAGTAATTCGGATAGCAACAATAGTAATAAGAATAATAATAACAGTTATAGCGATAATAATAATAATAATAAGGATAATAATAATAATTATAAGGAGAAAGACAAGAGGAATAGGGATAATATTAATAGCAACAAGAATAATAGTAACAGTTATAGCGATAATAATAATAATAATAAGGATAATGATAATAGTTATAAGGATAAAGACAAGGGTAATAGAGATAGTAACAATAGAATAAGCATAATAATAACAGTTATAGCGATAATAATAATAGTATTAAGCATAATAATAACAGTTATAGCGATAATAATAATAATAATAAGGATAATTATAATAGTTATAAGGAGAAAGACAAGAGGAATAGGGATAATAATAATAGTAACAAGAATAATAGTAACAGTTATAGCGATAATAATAATAATAATAAGGATAATAATAATAGTTATAAGGAGAAAGAAAAGAGGAATCTGGATAATAATAATAGTAACAAGAATAATAATAACAGTTATAGCGATAATAATAATAGTTATAAGGAGAAAGACAAGAGGAATAGGGATAATAATAATAGTAACAAGAATAATAATAACAGTTATAGCGATAATAATAATAGTATTAAGGATAATAATAACAGTTATAGCGATAATAATAATAGTTATAAGGATAAAGGGAAGAGTAATACGGATAGTAACAATAGAATAAGCATAATAATAACAGTTATAGCGATAATAATAATAGTAATAACAAGAATAATAACAGTTATAGCGATAATAATAATAGTAATAAGGATTAATAATAATAGTTATATGGATAAAGACAAGAGTAATACGGATAGCAACAATAGTAATAAGAATAATAATAACAGTTATAGCGATAATAATAATAGTAACAAGAATAATAATAACAGTTATAGCGATAATAATAATAATAATAAGGATAATAATAATAGTCATAAGGAGAAAGACAAGAGGAATAGGGATAATAATAATAGTAACAAGAATAATAGTAACAGTTATAGCGATAATAATAATAATAATAAGGATAATAATAATAGTTATAAGGAGAAAGACTAGAGGAATAGGGATAATAATAATAGTAACAAGACTAATAATAACAGTTATAGCGATAATAATAATAGTATTAATGATAATAATAACAGTTATAGCGATAATAATAATAGTATTAAGGATAATAATAACAGTTATAGCGATAATAATAATAGTTTTAAGGATAAAGGAAAGCGCAATACGCATAGTAACAATAGAATAAGCATAATAATAACAGTTATAGCGATAATAATAATAGTAATAAGAATAATAATAATAGTTACAGCGATAATAATAATAGTATTAAGCATAATACTAACAGTTATAGCGATAATAATAATAATAATAAGGATCATTATAATAGTTATAAGGAGAAAGAAATGAGGAATCTGGATAATAATAATAGTAACAAGAATAATAATAACAGTTATAGCGATAATAATAATAATGTGAAGGATAATAATAACAGTTATAGCGATAATAATAATAGTTATAAGGATAAAGGCAAGAGTAATACGCATAGTAACAATAGAATAAGCATAATAATAACAGTTATAGCGATAATAATAATAGTAATAAGAATAATAATAATAGTTACAGCGATAATAATAATAGTATTAAGCATAATAATAACAGTTATAGCGATAATAATAATAATAATAAGGATCATTATAATAGTTATAAGGAGAAAGAAATGAGGAATCTGGATAATAATAATAGTAACAAGAATAATAATGACAGTTATAGCGATAATAATAATAGTATTAGGGATAATAATAATAGTAATAAGGATAATAATAATAGTAATAACAATAATAATAACAGTTATAGCGATAATAATAATAGTAATAAGGATTAATAATAATAGTTATATGGATAAAGACAAGAGTAATGCGGATAGCAACAATAGTAATAAGAATAATAATAACAGTTATAGCGATAATAATAATAGTAACAAGAATAATAATAACAGTTATAGCGATAATAATAATAATAATAAGGATAATAATAATAGTCATAAGGAGAAAGACAAGAGGAATAGGGATAACAATAATAGTAACAAGAATAATAGTAACAGTTATAGCGATAATAATAATAATAATAAGGATAATAATAATAGTTATAAGGATAAAGACAAGAGGAATGGGGATAATAATAATAGTAATAAGGATAATAATAATAGTAATAACAATAATAATAACAGTTATAGCGATAATAATAATAGTAATAAGGATTAATAATAATAGTTATATGGATAAAGACAAGAGTAATGCGGATAGCAACAATAGTAATAAGAATAATAATAACAGTTATAGCGATAATAATAATAGTAACAAGAATAATAATAACAGTTATAGCGATAATAATAATAATAATAAGGATAATAATAAT
>CAMAOC010000600.1:0-18000 GCA_945859555.1 Megachile ligniseca | reverse complement strand
TATTAAGGATAATAATAATAGTTATAAGGGGAAAGAAAAGAGGAATAGGGATAATAATAATAGTAACAAGAATAATAATAACAGTTATAGCGATAATAATAATAGTATTAAGGATAAAGGCAAGAGTAATACGGACAGTAATAATAGTAACAAGAATAATAATAACAGTTATAGCGATAATAATAATTGTATTAAGGATAATAATAACAGTTATAGCGATAATAATAATAGTTAAAAGGAGAAAGAAAAGAGGAATAGGGATAATAATAATAGTAACAAGAATAATAATAACAGTTATAGCGATAATAATAATAGTATTAAGGATAAAGGCAAGAGTAATACGGACAGTAATAATAGTAAGAAGAATAATAATAACAGTTATAGCGATAATAATAATAGTAATAAGGATAATAATAATAGTTATAAGGATATAGACAAGAGTAATAGGGATAGTAACAATAGAATAAGCATAATAATAACAGTTAAAGCGATAATAATAATAGTAATAAGAATAATAATAACAGTTATAGCGATAATAATAATAGTATTAAGGATAATAATAATAGTTATAAGGGGAAAGAGAAGAGGAATAGGGATAATAATAATAGTAACAAGAATAATAATAACAGTTATAGCGATAATAATAATAGTATTAAGGATAAAGGCAAGAGTAATACGGACAGTAATAATAGTAACAAGAATAATAATAACAGTTATAGCGATAATAATAATAGTTATAAGGATAAAGACAAGAGTAATAGGGATAGTAACAATAGAATAACCATAATAATAACAGTTATAGCGATAATAATAATAGTATTAAGGATAATAATAACAGTTATAGCGATAATAATAATAGTAATAACAACAATAATAACAGTTATAGCGATAATAATAATAGTAATAAGGATTAATAATAATAGTTATATGGATAAAGACAAGAGCGATACGGATAGTAACAATAGTAATAAGAATAATAATAACAGTTATAGCGATAATAATAATGATAATAAGGATAATAATAATAGTTAAAAGGATAAATACAAGAGGAATAGGGATAATAGTAAATGTAATAAGAATAATAATAACAGGTATAGCGATAATAATAATAGTAATAAGGATAATAATAATAGTTATAAGGATATAGACAAGAGTAATAGGTATAGTAACAATAGAATAAGCATAATAATAACAGTTAAAGCGATAATAATAATAGTAATAAGAATAATAATCACAGTTATAGCGATAATAATAATAGTATTAAGGATAATAATAACAGTTATAGCGATAATAATAATAGTAATAAGGATAATAATAATAGTTATAAGGATAAAGGCAAGGGCAATAGGGATAATAATTATAGTAATAAGAATAATAATAACAGTTATAGCGACAATAATAATAATAATAAGGATAATAATAATAGTTATAAGGAGAAAGACAAGAGTAATAGAGATAGTAACAATGGAATAAGCATAATAATAACAGTTATAGCAATAATAATAACAGTTATAGCGATAATAATAATAATAATAAGGATAATAATAATAGTTATAAGGATAAAGACAAGAGGAATAGGGATAATAGTAATAGTAAAAAGAATAATAATAACAGTTATAGCGATAATAATAATAATAATAATAATAAGGATAATAATAATAGTTATAATGATAAAGGCAAGTGTAATACGGATAGTAACAATAGAATAAGCATAATAATAACAGTTATAGCGATTATAAAAATAGCAATAACAATAATAATAACAGTTATAGCGATAATAATAATAGTAATAAGGATTAATAATAATAGTTATATGGATAAAGACAAGAGTAATACGGATAGCAACAATAGTAATAAGAATAATAATAACAGTTATAGCGATAATAATAATAGTAACAAGAATAATAATAACAGTTATAGCGATAATAATAATAATAATAAGGATAATAATAATAGTAATAAGGAGAAAGACAAGAGGAATAGGGATAATAATAATAGTAACAAGATTAATAGTAACAGTTATAGCGACAATAATAATAATAATAAGGATAATAATAATAGTTATAAGGAGAAAGACAAGAGTAATAGAGATAGTAACAATAGAATAAGCATAATAATAACAGTTATAGCGATAATAATAATAGTAATAAGGATAATAATAACAGTTATAGCGATGATAATAATAATAATAATAAGGATAATAATAATAGTTATAAGGAGAAAGACAAGAGGAATAGGTATAATATAATAATAACAAGAATAATAATAACAGTTATAGCGATAATAATAATAGTATTAAGGATAATGGCAAGAGTAATACGGACAGTAATAATAGTAACAAGAATAATAATAACAGTTATAGCGATAATAATAATAGTATTAAGGATAATAATAACAGTTATAGCGATAATAATAATAGTTATAAGGAGAAAGACAAGAGTAATAGGGATAGTAACAATAGAATAACCATAATAATAACAGTTTATAGCGATAATAATAATAGTATTAAGGATAATAATAACAGTTATAGCGATAATAATAATAGTAATAACAACAATAATAACAGTTATAGCGATAATAATAATAGTAATAAGGATTAATAATAATAGTTATATGGATAAAGACAAGAGCGATACGGATAGTAACAATAGTAATAAGAATAATAATAACAGTTATAGCGATAATAATAATAATAATAAGGATAATAATAATAGTTAAAAGGATAAATACAAGAGGAATAGGGATAATAGTACAATAAATGTAATAAGAATAATAATAACAGGTATAGCGATAATAATAATAGTAATAAGGTTAATAATAATAGTTATAAGGATATAGACAAGAGTAATAGGTATAGTAACAATAGAATAAGCATAATAATAACAGTTAAAGCGATAATAATAATAGTAATAAGAATAATAATAACAGTTATAGCGATAATAATAATAGTATTAAGGATAATAATAACAGTTATAGCGATAATAATAATAGTAATAAGGATAATAATAATAGTTATAAAGATAAAGGCAAGGGCAATAGGGATAATAATAATAGTCATAAGAATAATAATAACAGTTATAGCGACAATAATAATAATAATAAGGATAATAATAATAGTTATAAGGAGAAAGACAAGAGTAATAGAGATAGTAACAATGGAATAAGCATAATAATAACAGTTATAGCAATAATAATAACAGTTATAGCGATAATAATAATAATAATAAGGATAATAATAATAGTTATAAGGATAAAGACAAGAGGAATAGGGATAATAGTAATAGTAAAAAGAATAATAATAACAGTTATAGCGATAATAATAATAGTAATAAGGATTAATAATAATAGTTATATGGATAAAGACAAGAGCGATACGGATAGTAACAATAGTAATAAGAATAATAATAACAGTTATAGCGATAATAATAATAATAATAAGGATAATAATAATAGTTAAAAGGATAAATACAAGAGGAATAGGGATAATAGTAAATGTAATAAGAATAATAATAACAGGTATAGCGATAATAATAATAGTAATAAGGTTAATAATAATAGTTATAAGGATATAGACAAGAGTAATAGGTATAGTAACAATAGAATAAGCATAATAATAACAGTTAAAGCGATAATAATAATAGTAATAAGAATAATAATAACAGTTATAGCGATAATAATAATAGTAATAAGGATAATAATAATAGTAATAAGGATAATAATAATAGTTATAAGGATAAAGGCAAGGGCAATAGGGATAATAATAATAGTAATAAGAATAATAATAACAGTTATAGCGACAATAATAATAATAATAAGGATAATAATAATAGTTATAAGGAGAAAGACAAGAGTAATAGAGATAGTAACAATGGAATAAGCATAATAATAACAGTTATAGCAATAATAATAACAGTTATAGCGATAATAATAATAGTAATAACAATAATAATAACAGTTATAGCGATAATAATAATAGTAATAAGGATTAATAATAATAGTTATATGGATAAAGACAAGAGTAATACGGATAGCAACAATAGTAATAAGAATAATAATAACAGTTATAGCGATAATAATAATAGTAACAAGAATAATAATAACAGTTATAGCGATAATAATAATAATAATAAGGATAATAATAATAGTAATAAGGAGAAAGACAAGAGGAATAGGGATAATAATAATAGTAACAAGATTAATAGTAACAGTTATAGCGACAATAATAATAATAATAAGGATAATAATAATAGTTATAAGGAGAAAGACAAGAGTAATAGAGATAGTAACAATAGAATAAGCATAATAATAACAGTTATAGCGATAATAATAATAGTAATAAGGATAATAATAACAGTTATAGCGATGATAATAATAATAATAATAAGGATAATAATAATAGTTATAAGGAGAAAGACAAGAGGAATAGGTATAATATAATAATAACAAGAATAATAATAACAGTTATAGCGATAATAATAATAGTATTAAGGATAATGGCAAGAGTAATACGGACAGTAATAATAGTAACAAGAATAATAATAACAGTTATAGCGATAATAATAATAGTTATAAGGATAAAGACAAGAGTAATAGGGATAGTAACAATAGAATAACCATAATAATAACAGTTATAACGATAATAATAATAGTATTAAGGATAATAATAACAGTTATAGCGATAATAATAATAGTAATAAGGATAATAATAACAGTTATAGCGATAATACTAATAGTAATAAGGATAATAATAATAGTTATAAGATATAGACAAGAGTAATAGGGACAGTAACAATAGAATAAGGATAATAATAACAGTTATAGCGATAATAATAATAGTAATAACAATAATAATAACAATTATAGCGTTAATAATAATAGAAATAAGGATTAATAATAATAGTTATATGGATAAAGACAAGAGTAATACGGATAGCAACAATAGTAATAAGAATAATAATAACAGTTATAGCGATAATAATAATAGTAATAGGGGTAATAATAACAGTTATAGCGATAATAATAATAATAATAAGGATAATAATAATAGTTATAAGGATAAATACAAGAGGAATAGGGATAATAATAATAGTAACAAGAATAATAATAACAGTTATAGCGATAATAATAATAGTATTAAGGATAAAGGCAAGAGTAATACGGACAGTAATAATAGTAACAAGAATAATAATAACAGTTATAGCGATAATAATAATAGTATTAAGGATAATAATAACAGTTATAGCGATAATAATAATAGTTATAAGGAGAAAGAAAAGAGGAATAGGGATAATAATAATAGTAACAAGAATAATAATAACAGTTATAGCGATAATAATAATAGTATTAAGGATAAAGGCAAGAGTAATACGGACAGTAATAATAGTAAGAAGAATAATAATAACAGTTATAGCGATAATAATAATAGTAATAAGGATAATAATAATAGTTATAAGGATATAGACAAGAGTAATAGGGATAGTAACAATAGTATAAGCATAATAATAACAGTTAAAGCGATAATAATAATAGTAATAAGAATAATAATAACAGTTATAGCGATAATAATAATAGTATTAAGGATAATAATAATAGTTATAAGGGGAAAGAGAAGAGGAATAGGGATAATAATAATAGTAACAAGAATAATAATAACAGTTATAGCGATAATAATAATTGTATTAAGGATAATAATAACAGTTATAGCGATAATAATAATAGTTAAATGGAGAAAGAAAAGAGGAATAGGGATAATAATAATAGTAACAAGAATAATAATAACAGTTATAGCGATAATAATAATAGTATTAAGGATAAAGGCAAGAGTAATACGGACAGTAATAATAGTAAGAAGAATAATAATAACAGTTATAGCGATAATAATAATAGTAATAAGGATAATAATAATAGTTATAAGGATATAGACAAGAGTAATAGGGATAGTAACAATAGAATAAGCATAATAATAACAGTTAAAGCGATAATAATAATAGTAATAAGAATAATAATAACAGTTATAGCGATAATAATAATAGTATTAAGGATAATAATAATAGTTATAAGGGGAAAGAGAAGAGGAATAGGGATAATAATAATAGTAACAAGAATAATAATAACAGTTATAGCGATAATAATAATAGTATTAAGGATAAAGGCAAGAGTAATACGGACAGTAATAATAGTAACAAGAATAATAATAACAGTTATAGCGATAATAATAATAGTTATAAGGATAAAGACAAGAGTAATAGGGATAGTAACAATAGAATAACCATAATAATAACAGTTATAGCGATAATAATAATAGTTTTAAGGATAATAATAACAGTTATAGCGATAATAATAATAGTAATAACAACAATAATAACAGTTATAGCGATAATAATAATAGTAATAAGGATTAATAATAATAGTTATATGGATAAAGACAAGAGCGATACGGATAGTAACAATAGTAATAAGAATAATAATAACAGTTATAGCGATAATAATAATAATAATAAGGATAATAATAATAGTTAAAAGGATAAATACAAGAGGAATAGGGATAATAGTAAATGTAATAAGAATAATAATAACAGGTATAGCGATAATAATAATAGTAATAAGGATAATAATAATAGTTATAGCGATAATAATAATAATAATAATAATAAGGATAATAATAATAGTTATAAGGATAAAGACAAGAGGAATACGGACAATAGTAATAGTAATAAGAATAATAATAACAGTTATAGCGATAATAATAATAGTAACAAGAATAATAATAACAGTTATAGCGATAATAATAATAATAATAAGGATAATAATAATAGTAACAAGAATAATAATAACAGTTATAGCGATAATAATAATAGTATTAAGGATAATAATAACAGTTATAGCGATAATAATAATAGTTATAAGGAGAAAGACAAGAGGAATAGGGATAATAATAATAGTAACAAGAATAATAATAACAGTTATAGCGATAATAATAATAGTATTAAGGATAATAATAACAGTTATAGCGATAATAATAATAGTAATAAGGGTAATAATAACAGTTATAGCGATAATAATAATAATAATAAGGATAATAATAATAGTTATAAGGATAAATACAAGAGGAATAGGGATAATAATAATAGTAACAAGAATAATAATAACAGTTATAGCGATAATAATAATAGTATTAAGGATAAAGGCAAGAGTAATACGGACAGTAATAATAGTAACAAGAATAATAATAACAGATATAGCGATAATAATAATAGTATTAAGGATAATAATAACAGTTATAGCGATAATAATAATAGTTATAAGGAGAAAGAAAAGAGGAATAGGGATAATAATAATAGTAACAAGAACAATAATAACAGTTATAGCGATAATAATAATAGTATTAAGGATAAAGGCAAGAGTAATACGGACAGTAATAATAGTAAGTAGAATAATAATAACAGTTATAGCGATAATAATAATAGTAATAAGGATAATAATAATAGTTATAAGGATATAGACAAGAGTAATAGGTATAGTAACAATAGAATAAGCATAATAATAACAGTTAAAGCGATAATAATAATAGTAATAAGAATAATAATAACAGTTATAGCGATAATAATAATAGTATTAAGGATAATAATAATAGTTATAAGGGGAAAGAGAAGAGGAATAGGGATAATAATAATAGTAACAAGAATAATAATAACAGTTATAGCGATAATAATAATAGTATTAAGGATAAAGGCAAGAGTAATACGGACAGTAATAATAGTAACAAGAATAATAATAACAGTTATAGCGATAATAATAATAATAATAAGGATAATAATAATAGTTAAAAGGATAAATACAAGAGGAATAGGGATAATAGTAAATGTAATAAGAATAATAATAACAGGTATAGCGATAATAATAATAGTAATACGGATAATAATAATAGTTATAGCGATAATAATAATAATAATAATAATAATAAGGATAATAATAATAGTTATAGCGATAATAATAATAATAATAATAATAATAATAAGGATAATAATAATAGTTATAAGGATAAAGACAAGAGGAATACGGATAATAGTAATAGTAATGAGAATAATAATAACAGTTATAGCGATAATAATAATAGTAATAAGGATTAATAATAATAGTTATATGGATAAAGACAAGAGTAATGCGGATAGCAACAATAGTAATAAGAATAATAATAACAGTTATAGCGATAATAATAATAGTAACAAGAATAATAATAACAGTTATAGCGATAATAATAATAATAATAAGGATAATAATAATAGTCATAAGGAGAAAGGACAAGAGGAATAGGGATAATAATAATAGTAACAAGAATAATAGTAACAGTTATAGCGATAATAATAATAGTAATAAGGATAATAATAACAGTTATAGCGATAATACTAATAGTAATAAGGATAATAATAATAGTTATAAGGATATAGACAAGAGTAATAGGGACAGTAACAATAGAATAAGGATAATAATAACAGTTATAGCGATAATAATAATAGTAATAACAATAATAATAACAATTATAGCGTTAATAATAATAGAAATAAGGATTAATAATAATAGTTATATGGATAAAGACAAGAGTAATACGGATAGCAACAATAGTAATAAGAATAATAATAACAGTTATAGCGATAATAATAATAGTAATAGGGGTAATAATAACAGTTATAGCGATAATAATAATAATAATAAGGATAATAATAATAGTTATAAGGATAAATACAAGAGGAATAGGGATAATAATAATAGTAACAAGAATAATAATAACAGTTATAGCGATAATAATAATAGTATTAAGGATAACGGCAAGAGTAATACGGACAGTAATAATAGTAACAAGAATAATAATAACAGTTATAGCGATAATAATAATAGTATTAAGGATAATAATAACAGTTATAGCGATAATAATAATAGTTATAAGGAGAAAGAAAAGAGGAATAGGGATAATAATAATAGTAACAAGAATAATAATAACAGTTATAGCGATAATAATAATAGTATTAAGGATAAAGGCAAGAGTAATACGGACAGTAATAATAGTAAGAAGAATAATAATAACAGTTATAGCGATAATAATAATAGTAATAAGGATAATAATAATAGTTATAAGGATATAGACAAGAGTAATAGGGATAGTAACAATAGAATAAGCATAATAATAACAGTTAAAGCGATAATAATAATAGTAATAAGAATAATAATAACAGTTATAGCGATAATAATAATAGTATTAAGGATAATAATAATAGTTATAAGGGGAAAGAGAAGAGGAATAGGGATAATAATAATAGTAACAAGAATAATAATAACAGTTATAGCGATAATAATAATAGTATTAAGGATAAAGGCAAGAGTAATACGGACAGTAATAATAGTAACAAGAATAATAATAACAGTTATAGCGATAATAATAATTGTATTAAGGATAATAATAACAGTTATAGCGATAATAATAATAGTTAAAAGGAGAAAGAAAAGAGGAATAGGGATAATAATAATAGTAACAAGAATAATAATAACAGTTATAGCGATAATAATAATAGTATTAAGGATAATAATAACAGTTATAGCGATAAGAATAATAGTTATAAGGAGAAAGAAAAGAGGAATAGGGATAATAATAATAGTAACAAGAATAATAATAACAGTTATAGCGATAATAATAATAGTATTAAGGATAAAGGCAAGAGTAATACGGACAGTAATAATAGTAAGAAGAATAATAATAACAGTTATAGCGATAATAATAATAGTAATAAGGATAATAATAATAGTTATAAGGATATAGACAAGAGTAATAGGGATAGTAACAATAGAATAAGCATAATAATAACAGTTAAAGCGATAATAATAATAGTAATAAGAATAATAATAACAGTTATAGCGATAATAATAATAGTATTAAGGATAATAATAATAGTTATAAGGGGAAAGAGAAGAGGAATAGGGATAATAATAATAGTAACAAGAATAATAATAACAGTTATAGCGATAATAATAATAGTATTAAGGATAAAGGCAAGAGTAATACGGACAGTAATAATAGTAACAAGAATAATAATAACAGTTATAGCGATAATAGTAATTGTATTAAGGATAATAATAACAGTTATAGCGATAATAATAATAGTTAAAAGGAGAAAGAAAAGAGGAATAGGGATAATAATAATAGTAACAAGAATAATAATAACAGTTATAGCGATAATAATAATAGTATTAAGGATAAAGGCAAGAGTAATACGGACAGTAATAATAGTAAGAAGAATAATAATAACAGTTATAGCGATAATAATAATAGTAATAAGGATAATAATAATAGTTATAAGGATATAGACAAGAGTAATAGGGATAGTAACAATAGAATAAGCATAATAATAACAGTTAAAGCGATAATAATAATAGTAATAAGAATAATAATAACAGTTATAGCGATAATAATAATAGTATTAAGGATAATAATAATAGTTATAAGGGGAAAGAGAAGAGGAATAGGGATAATAATAATAGTAACAAGAATAATAATAACAGTTATAGCGATAATAATAATAGTATTAAGGATAAAGGCAAGAGTAATACGGACAGTAATAATAGTAACAAGAATAATAATAACAGTTATAGCGATAATAATAATAATAATAAGGATAATAATAATAGTTAAAAGGATAAATACAAGAGGAATAGGGATAATAGTAAATGTAATAAGAATAATAATAACAGGTATAGCGATAATAATAATAGTAATACGGATAATAATAATAGTTATAGCGATAATAATAATAATAATAATAATAATAAGGATAATAATAATAGTTATAGCGATAATAATAATAATAATAATAATAATAATAAGGATAATAATAATAGTTATAAGGATAAAGACAAGAGGAATACGGATAATAGTAATAGTAATGAGAATAATAATAACAGTTATAGCGATAATAATAATAGTAATAAGGATTAATAATAATAGTTATATGGATAAAGACAAGAGTAATGCGGATAGCAACAATAGTAATAAGAATAATAATAACAGTTATAGCGATAATAATAATAGTAACAAGAATAATAATAACAGTTATAGCGATAATAATAATAATAATAAGGATAATAATAATAGTCATAAGGAGAAAGACAAGAGGAATAGGGATAATAATAATAGTAACAAGAATAATAGTAACAGTTATAGCGATAATAATAATAGTAATAAGGATAATAATAACAGTTATAGCGATAATACTAATAGTAATAAGGATAATAATAATAGTTATAAGGATATAGACAAGAGTAATAGGGACAGTAACAATAGAATAAGGATAATAATAACAGTTATAGCGATAATAATAATAGTAATAACAATAATAATAACAATTATAGCGTTAATAATAATAGAAATAAGGATTAATAATAATAGTTATATGGATAAAGACAAGAGTAATACGGATAGCAACAATAGTAATAAGAATAATAATAACAGTTATAGCGATAATAATAATAGTAATAGGGGTATAATAACAGTTATAGCGATAATAATAATAATAATAAAGATAATAATAATAGTTATAAGGATAAATACAAGAGGAATAGGGATAATAATAATAGTAACAAGAATAATAATAACAGTTATAGCGATAATAATAATAGTATTAAGGATAACGGCAAGAGTAATACGGACAGTAATAATAGTAACAAGAATAATAATAACAGTTATAGCGATAATAATAATAGTATTAAGGATAATAATAACAGTTATAGCGATAATAATAATAGTTATAAGGAGAAAGAAAAGAGGAATAGGGATAATAATAATAGTAACAAGAATAATAATAACAGTTATAGCGATAATAATAATAGTATTAAGGATAAAGGCAAGAGTAATACGGACAGTAATAATAGTAAGAAGAATAATAATAACAGTTATAGCGATAATAATAATAGTAATAAGGATAATAATAATAGTTATAAGGATATAGACAAGAGTAATAGGGATAGTAAACAATAGAATAAGCATAATAATAACAGTTAAAGCGATAATAATAATAGTAATAAGAATAATAATAACAGTTATAGCGATAATAATAATAGTATTAAGGATAATAATAATAGTTATAAGGGGAAAGAGAAGAGGAATAGGGATAATAATAATAGTAACAAGAATAATAATAACAGTTATAGCGATAATAATAATAGTATTAAGGATAAAGGCAAGAGTAATACGGACAGTAATAATAGTAACAAGAATAATAATAACAGTTATAGCGATAATAATAATTGTATTAAGGATAATAATAACAGTTATAGCGATAATAATAATAGTTAAAAGGAGAAAGAAAAGAGGAATAGGGATAATAATAATAGTAACAAGAATAATAATAACAGTTATAGCGATAATAATAATAGTATTAAGGATAATAATAACAGTTTATTGCGATAATAATAATAGTTATAAGGAGAAAGAAAAGAGGAATAGGGATAATAATAATAGTAACAAGAATAATAATAACAGTTATAGCGATAATAATAATAGTATTAATGGATAAAGGCAAGAGTAATACGGACAGTAATAATAGTAAGAAGAATAATAATAACAGTTATAGCGATAATAATAATAGTAATAAGGATAATAATAATAGTTATAAGGATATAGACAAGAGTAATAGGGATAGTAACAATAGAATAAGCATAATAATAACAGTTTAAAGCGATAATAATAATAGTAATAAGAATAATAATAACAGTTATAGCGATAATAATAATAGTATTAAGGATAATAATAATAGTTATAAGGGGAAAGAGAAGAGGAATAGGATAATAATAATAGTAACAAGAATAATAATAACAGTTATAGCGATAATAATAATAGTATTAAGGATAAAGGCAAGAGTAATACGGACAGTAATAATAGTAACAAGAATAATAATAACAGTTATAGCGATAATAGTAATTGTATTAAGGATAATAATAACAGTTATAGCGATAATAATAATAGTTAAAAGGAGAAAGAAAAGAGGAATAGGGATAATAATAATAGTAACAAGAATAATAATAACAGTTATAGCGATAATAATAATAGTATTAAGGATAAAGGCAAGAGTAATACGGACAGTAATAATAGTAAGAAGAATAATAATAACAGTTATAGCGATAATAATAATAGTAATAAGGATAATAATAATAGTTATAAGGATATAGACAAGAGTAATAGGGATAGTAACAATAGAATAAGCATAATAATAACAGTTAAAGCGATAATAATAATAGTAATAAGAATAATAATAACAGTTATAGCGATAATAATAATAGTATTAAGGATAATAATAATAGTTATAAGGGGAAAGAGAAGAGGAATAGGGATAATAATAATAGTAACAAGAATAATAATAACAGTTATAGCGATAATAATTAATAGTATTAAGGATAAAGGCAAGAGTAATACGGACAGTAATAATAGTAACAAGAATAATAATAAACAGTTATAGCGATAATAATAATAGTTATAAGGATAAAGACAAGAGTAATAGGGATAGTAACAATAGAATAACCATAATAATAACAGTTATAGCGATAATAATAATAGTATTAAGGATAATAATAACAGTTATAGCGATAATAATAATAGTAATAACAACAATAATAACAGTTATAGCGATAATAATAATAGTAATAAGGATTAATAATAATAGTTATATGGATAAAGACAAGAGCGATACGGATAGTAACAATAGTAATAAGAATAATAATAACAGTTATAGCGATAATAATAATAATAATAAGGATAATAATAATAGTTAAAAGGATAAATACAAGAGGAATAGGGATAATAGTAAATGTAATAAGAATAATAATAACAGGTATAGCGATAATAATAATAGTAATAAGGATAATAATAATAGTTATAAGGAGAAAGACAAGAGGAATAGGGATAATAATAATAGTAACAAGAATAATAATAACAGTTATAGCGATAATAATAATAGTATTAAGGATAATAATAACAGTTATAGCGATAATAATAATAGTAATAAGGGTAATAATAACAGTTATAGCGATAATAAAAATAATAATAAGGATAATAATAATAGTTATAAGGATAAATACAAGAGGAATAGGGATAATAATAATAGTAACAAGAATAATAATAACAGTTATAGCGATAGTAATAATAGTATTAAGGATAAAGGCAAGAGTAATACGGACAGTAATAATAGTAACAAGAATAATAATAACAGTTATAGCGATAATAATAATAGTATTAAGGATAATAATAACAGTTATAGCGATAATAATAATAGTTATAAGGAGAAAGAAAAGAGGAATAGGGATAATAATAATAGTAACAAGAACAATAATAACAGTTATAGCGATAATAATAATAGTATTAAGGATAAAGGCAAGAGTAATACGGACAGTAATAATAGTAAGTAGAATAATAATAACAGTTATAGCGATAATAATAATAGTAATAAGGATAATAATAATAGTTATAAGGATATAGACAAGAGTAATAGGTATAGTAACAATAGAATAAGCATAATAATAACAGTTAAAGCGATAATAATAATAGTAATAAGAATAATAATAACAGTTATAGCGATAATAATAATAGTATTAAGGATAATAATAATAGTTATAAGGGGAAAGAGAAGAGGAATAGGGATAATAATAATAGTAACAAGAATAATAATAACAGTTATAGCGATAATAATAATAGTATTAAGGATAAAGGCAAGAGTAATACGGACAGTAATAATAGTAACAAGAATAATAATAACAGTTATAGCGATAATAATAATAATAATAAGGATAATAATAATAGTTAAAAGGATAAATACAAGAGGAATAGGGATAATAGTAATAGTAATAAGAATAATAATAACAGTTATAGCGATAATAATAATAGTAATAAGGATTAATAATAATAGTTATATGGATAAAGACAAGAGTAATGCGGATAGCAACAATAGTAATAAGAATAATAATAACAGTTATAGCGATAATAATAATAGTAACAAGAATAATAATAACAGTTATAGCGATAATAATAATAATAATAAGGATAATAATAATAGTCATAAGGAGAAATACAAGAGGAATAGGGATAATAGTAATAGTAATAAGAATAATAATAACAGTTATAGCGATAGTAATAATAGTACTAAGGATAAAGGCAAGAGTAATACGGACAGTAATAATAGTAACAAGAATAATAATAACAGTTATAGCGATAATAATAATAGTTATAAGGAGAAAGACAAGAGGAATAGGATAATAATAATAGTAACAAGAATAATAATAACAGTTATAGCGATAATAATAATAGTATTAAGGATAAAGGCAAGAGTAATACGGACAGTAATAATAGTAACAAGAATAATAATAACAGTTATAGCGATAATAATAATAGTTATAAGGATAAAGACAAGAGTAATAGGGATAGTAACAATAGAATAACCATAATAATAACAGTTATAGCGATAATAATAATAGTATTAAGGATAATAATAACAGTTATAGCGATAATAATAATAGTAATAACTACAATAATAACAGTTATAGCGATAATGATAATAGTAATAAGGATTAATAATAATAGTTATATGGATAAAGACAAGAGCGATACGGATAGTAACAATAGTAATAAGAATAATAATAACAGTTATAGCGATAATAATAATAATAATAAGGATAATAATAATAGTTAAAAGGATAAATACAAGAGGAATAGGGATAATAGTAAATGTAATAAGAATAATAATAACAGGTATAGCGATAATAATAATAGTAATAAGGATAATAATAATAGTTATAAGGATAAAGACAAGAGGAATACGGATAATAGTAATAGTAATAAGAATAATAATAACAGTTATAGCGATAATAATAATAGTATTAAGGATAGTAATAATAGTAATAAGGAGAATAATAATAATAATAATAATAATAAGGATAATAATAATAGTTATAAGGATAAAGACAAGAGGAATAGGGATAATAGTAATAGTAATAAGAATAATAATAACAGTTATAGCGATAATAATAATAGTAATAAGCATTAATAATAATAGTTATATGGATAAAGACAAGAGTAATGCGGATAGCAACAATAGTAATAAGAATAATAATAACAGTTATAGTGATAATAATAATAGTAACAAGAATAATAATAACAGTTATAGCGATAATAATAATAATAATAAGGATAATAATAATAGTCATAAGGAGAAAGACAAGAGGAATAGGGATAATAATAATAGTAACAAGAATAATAGTAACAGTTATAGCGATAATAATAATAATAATAAGGATAATAATAATAGTGATAAGGAGAAGGACAAGAGGAATAGGCATGATAATAATAGTAAGAAGAATAATAATAACAGTTATAGCGATAATAATAATAGTATTAAGGATAATAATAACAGTTATAGCGATAATAATAATAGTTATAAGGAGAAAGACAAGAGGAATAGGGATAATAATAATAGTAACAAGAATAATAATAACAGTTATAGCGATAATAATAATAGTATTAAGGATAATAATAACAGTTATAGCGATAATAATAATAGTAATAAGGATAATAATAATAGTTATAAGGATATAGACAAGAGTAATACTGATGGTAACAATAGAATAAGCATAATAATAACAGTTAAAGCGATAATAATGATAGTAATAAGAATAATAATAACAGTTATAGCGATAGTAATAATAGTATTAAGGATAATAATAATAGTTATAAGGAGAAAGACAAGAGGAATAGGGATAATAATAATAGTAGCAAGAATAATAATAACAGTTATAGCGATAATAATAATAGTACTAAGGATAAAGGCAAGAGTAATACGGACAGTAATAATAGTAACAAGAATAATAATAACAGTTATAGCGATAATAATAATAGCCATAAGGATAATGATAATAGTTATAAGGATAAAGACAAGAGTAATAGAGATAGTAACAATAGAATGAGCATAATAATAACAGTTATAGCGATAATAATAATAATAATAAGGATAATAATAATAGTTATAAGGATAAAGACAAGAGTAATAGGGATAATAATAATAGTAACAAGTATAATAGTAACAGTTATAGCGATAATAATAATAGTAGCAAGAATAATAATAACAGTTATAGCGATAATAATAATAGTAATAAGGATAATAATAACCGTTATAGCGATAATAATAATAGTTATAAGGATAAAGGCAAGAGTAATACGGATAGCAACAATAGTAATAAGGATAATAATAACAGTTATAGCGATAATAATAATAGTAACAAGAATAATAATAACAGTTATAGCGATTATAATAATAATAATAAGGATAATAATAATAGTTATAAGGAGAGAGACAAGAGGAATAGGGATAATAATAATAGTAACAAGAATAATTATAACAGTTATAGCGATATTAATAATAATAATAAGGATAATAATAATAGTTATAAGGAGAGAGACAAGAGGAATAGGGATAATAATAATAGTATTAAGGATAATAATAACAGTTATAGCGATAATAATAATAGTTATAAGGATAAAGGGAAGAGTAATACGGATAGTAGCAATAGAATAAGCATAATAATAACAGTTATAGCGATAATAATAATAGTAATAACAATAATAATAACAGTTATAGCGATAATAATAATAGTAATAAGGATTAATAATAATAGTTATATGGATAAAGACAAGAGTAATACGGATAGCAACAATAGTAATAAGAATAATAATAACAGTTATAGCGATAATAATAATAATAATAAGGATAATAATAATAATTATAAGGAGAAAGACAAGAGGAATAGGGATAATAATAATAGCAACAAGAATAATAGTAACAGTTATAGCGATAATAATAATAGTAATAAGGATAATAATAACAGTTATAGCGATAATAATAATAATAATAAGGATAAAAATAATAGTTATAAGGATAAAGACAAGAAGAATACGGATAGTAACAATAGAATAAG
>CAMAOC010000599.1:0-18000 GCA_945859555.1 Megachile ligniseca | reverse complement strand
AGGAATAATAATAACAGTTATAGCGATAATAATAATTGTAATATGTATAGTAAGAACAGTTATAGCGATAATAATAATAGTAATAAGGATAATAATAATAGTTATAAGGATAAAGACAAGAGGAATAGGGATAGTAATAATAGAATAAGGATAATAATAACAGTTATAGCGATAATAATAATAGTAATAAAGATAATAATAATAGTTATAAGGATAAAGACAAGAGGAACAGGGATAATAATAATAGTAATACGAATAATAATAACAATTATAGCGATAATAATAATAGTAATATGTATAATAAGAACAGTTATAGAGATAATAATAATGGTAATAAGGATAATAATAAAATTTATAAGGATAAAGACAAGAGGAACAGGGATAATAATAATAGTAATACGAATAATAATAACAATTATAGCTATAATAATAATAGTAATAAGGATAATAATAATAGTTATAAGGATAAAGACAAGAGGTATATGGATAATAATAATAGTAATAGGAATAATAATAACAGTTATACCGATAATAATAATAGTAATATGAATAATAATAACAGTTATAGAGATAATAATAATGGTAATAAGGATAATAATAATAGTTATAAGGATAAAGACAAGAGGAACAGGGATAATAATAATAGTAATACGAATAATAATAACAATTATAGCGATAATAATAATAGTAATATGTATAATAAGAACAGTTATAGAGATAATAATAATGGTAATAAGGATAATAATAAAATTTATAAGGATAAAGACAAGAGGAACAGGGATAATAATAATAGTAATACGAATAATAATAAGAATTATAGCTATAATAATAATAGTAATAAGGATAATAATAATAGTTATAAGGATAAAGACAAGAGGAACAGGGATAATAATAATAGTAATACGAATAATAATAACAATTATAGCGATAATAATAATAGTAATATGTATAATAAGAACAGTTATAGAGATAATAATAATGGTAATAAGGATAATAATAAAATTTATAAGGATAAAGACAAGAGGAACAGGGATAATAATAATAGTAATACGAATAATAATAACAATTATAGCTATAATAATAATAGTAATAAGGATAATAATAATAGTTATAAGGATAAACACAAGAGGAATAAGAATAGTAATAACAGTAATAATGATAATAATAACAGTTATAGCGATACTAATAATAGTAATAAGGATAATAATGGTAGTTATAATTATAAAGACAAGAGGAGTAGGGATAGTAATAATAGAATAAAGATAATAATAACAGTTGTAGCGATAATAATAGTAGTTATAACGATAAAGACAAGAGGAATAGGGATAATAATAATAGTAATAAGAATAGTTATAACAGTAATAATGATAATGATAACAGTTATAGCGATAATAATAATAGTAATAAGGATAATAATGATAGTTATAAGGATAAAGACAAGAGGAATAGGGATAGTAATAAGAGAATAAGGATAATAATAACAGTTATAGCGATAATAATAATAGTAATAAAGATAATAATAATAGTTATAAGGATAAAGACAAGAGGAACAGGGATAATAATAATAGTAATACGAATAATAATAACAATTATAGCGATAATAATAATAGTAATATGTATAATAAGAACAGTTATAGAGATAATAATAATGGTAATAAGGATAATAATAAAATTTATAAGGATAAAGACAAGAGGAACAGGGATAATAATAATAGTAATACGAATAATAATAACAATTATAGCTATAATAATAATAGTAATAAGGATAATAATAATAGTTATAAGGATAAAGACAAGAGGTATATGGATAATAATAATAGTAATAGGAATAATAATAACAGTTATACCGATAATAATAATAGTAATATGAATAATAATAACAGTTATAGAGATAATAATAATGGTAATAAGGATAATAATAATAGTTATAAGGATAAAGACAAGAGGAACAGGGATAATAATAATAGTAATACGAATAATAATAACAATTATAGCGATAATAATAATAGTAATATGTATAATAAGAACAGTTATAGAGATAATAATAATGGTAATAAGGATAATAATAAAATTTATAAGGATAAAGACAAGAGGAACAGGGATAATAATAATAGTAATACGAATAATAATAAGAATTATAGCTATAATAATAATAGTAATAAGGATAATAATAATAGTTATAAGGATAAAGACAAGAGGAACAGGGATAATAATAATAGTAATACGAATAATAATAACAATTATAGCGATAATAATAATAGTAATATGTATAATAAGAACAGTTATAGAGATAATAATAATGGTAATAAGGATAATAATAAAATTTATAAGGATAAAGACAAGAGGAACAGGGATAATAATAATAGTAATACGAATAATAATAACAATTATAGCTATAATAATAATAGTAATAAGGATAATAATAATAGTTATAAGGATAAACACAAGAGGAATAAGAATAGTAATAACAGTAATAATGATAATAATAACAGTTATAGCGATACTAATAATAGTAATAAGGATAATAATGGTAGTTATAATTATAAAGACAAGAGGAGTAGGGATAGTAATAATAGAATAAAGATAATAATAACAGTTGTAGCGATAATAATAGTAGTTATAACGATAAAGACAAGAGGAATAGGGATAATAATAATAGTAATAAGAATAGTTATAACAGTAATAATGATAATGATAACAGTTATAGCGTTAATAATAATAGTAATAAGGATAATAATGATAGTTATAAGGATAAAGACAAGAGGAATAGGGATAGTAATAAGAGAATAAGGATAATAATAACAGTTATAGCGATAATAATAATAGTAATAAAGATAATAATAATAGTTATAAGGATAAAGACAAGAGGAACAGGGATAATAATAATAGTAATACGAATAATAATAACAATTATAGCGATAATAATAATAGTAATATGTATAATAAGAACAGTTATAGAGATAATAATAATGGTAATAAGGATAATAATAAAATTTATAAGGATAAAGACAAGAGGAACAGGGATAATAATAATAGTAATACGAATAATAATAACAATTATAGCTATAATAATAATAGTAATAAGGATAATAATAATAGTTATAAGGATAAAGACAAGAGGTATATGGATAATAATAATAGTAATAGGAATAATAATAACAGTTATACCGATAATAATAATAGTAATATGAATAATAATAACAGTTATAGAGATAATAATAATGGTAATAAGGATAATAATAATAGTTATAAGGATAAAGACAAGAGGAACAGGGATAATAATAATAGTAATACGAATAATAATAACAATTTATAGCGATAATAATAATAGTAATATGTATAATAAGAACAGTTATAGAGATAATAATAATGGTAATAAGGATAATAATAAAATTTATAAGGATAAAGACTTGTGGAACAGGGATAATAATAATAGTAATACGAATAATAATAACAATTATAGCTATAATAATAATAGTAATAAGGATAATAATAATAGTTATAAGGATAAACACAAGAGGAATAAGAATAGTAATAACAGTAATAATGATAATAATAACAGTTATAGCGATACTAATAATAGTAATAAGGATAATAATGGTAGTTATAATTATAAAGACAAGAGGAGTAGGGATAGTAATAATAGAATAAAGATAATAATAACAGTTGTAGCGATAATAATAATAGTAATAAGAATAGTTATAACAGTAATAATGATAATGATAACAGTTATAGCGATAATAATAATAGTAATAAGGATAATAATGATAGTTATAAGGATAAAGACAAGAGGAATAGGGATAGTAATAATAGAATAAGGATAATAATAACAGTTATAGCGATAATAATAATAGTAATAAGGATAATAATAACAGTTATAGCGATAATAATAATAGTAATAAGGATAATAATAATAGTTATAAGGATAAAGACAAGAGGAACAGGGATAATAATAATAGTAATACGAATAATAATAACAATTATAGCGATAATAATAATAGAAATATGTATAATAAGAACAGTTATAGAGATAATAATAATGGTAATAAGGATAATAATAAAATTTATAAGGATAAAGACAAGAGGAACAGGGATAATAATAATAGTAATACGAATAATAATAACAATTATAGCGATAATAATAATAGTAATAAGGATAATAATAATAGTTATAAGGATAAAGACAAGAGGAATTGGGATAATAATAATAGTAATAGGAATAATAATAACAGTTATACCGATAATAATAATAGTAATAAGGATAATAATAACAGTTACAGCGATAATAATAATAGTAATAGGAATAATAATAACAGTTATAGCGATAATAATAATTGTAATATGTATAGTAAGAACAGTTATAGCGATAATAATAATAGTACTAAGGATAATAATAATAGTTATAAGGATAAAGACAAGAGGAATAGGGATAGTAATAATAGAATAAGGATAATAATAACAGTTATAGCGATAATAATAATAGTAATAAAGATAATAATAATAGTTATAAGGATAAAGACAAGAGGAACAGGGATAATAATAATAGTAATACGAATAATAATAACAATTATAGCGATAATAATAATAGTAATATGTATAATAAGAACAGTTATAGAGATAATAATAATGGTAATAAGGATAATAATAAAATTTATAAGGATAAAGACTTGTGGAACAGGGATAATAATAATAGTAATACGAATAATAATAACAATTATAGCTATAATAATAATAGTAATAAGGATAATAATAATAGTTATAAGGATAAAGACAAGAGGTATATGGATAATAATAATAGTAATAGGAATAATAATAACAGTTATACCGATAATAATAATAGTAATATGAATAATAATAACAGTTATAGAGATAATAATAATGGTAATAAGGATAATAATAATAGTTATAAGGATAAAGACAAGAGGAACAGGGATAATAATAATAGTAATACGAATAATAATAACAATTATAGCGATAATAATAATAGTAATATGTATAATAAGAACAGGTTATAGAGATAATAATAATGGTAATAAGGATAATAATAAAATTTATAAGGATAAAGACAAGAGGAACAGGGATAATAATAATAGTAATACGAATAATAATAACAGTTATAGCGATAATAATAATTGTAATATGTATAATAAGAACAGTTATAGAGATAATAATAATGGTAATAAGGATAATAATAAAATTTATAAGGATAAAGACAAGAGGAACAGGGATAATAATAATAGTAATACGAATAACAATAACAATTATAGCTATAATAATAATAGTAATAAGGATAATAATAATAGTTATAAGGATAAACACAAGAGGAATAAGAATAGTAATAACAGTAATAATGATAATAATAACAGTTATAGCGATACTAATAATAGTAATAAGGATAATAATGGTAGTTATAATTATAAAGACAAGAGGAGTAGGGATAGTAATAATAGAATAAAGATAATAATAACAGTTGTAGCGATAATAATAGTAGTTATAACGATAAAGACAAGAGGAATAGGGATAATAATAATAGTAATAAGAATAGTTATAACAGTAATAATGATAATGATAACAGTTATAGCGATAATAATAATAGTAATAAGGATAATAATGATAGTTATAAGGATAAAGACAAGAGGTATATGGATAATAATAATAGTAATAGGAATAATAATAACAGTTATACCGATAATAATAATAGTAATAAGAATAATAATAACAGTTATAGAGATAATAATAATGGTAATAAGGATAATAATAATAGTTATAAGGATAAAGACAAGAGGAACAGGGATAATAATAATAGTAATACGAATAATAATAACAATCATAGCGATAATAATAATAGTAATATGTATAATAAGAACAGTTATAGAGATAATAATAATGGTAATAAGGATAATAATAAAATTTATAAGGATAAAGACAAGAGGAACAGGGATAATAATAATAGTAATACGAATAATAATAAGAATTATAGCTATAATAATAATAGTAATAAGGATAATAATAATAGTTATAAGGATAAAGACAAGAGGAACAGGGATAATAATAATAGTAATACGAATAATAATAACAATTATAGCGATAATAATAATAGTAATATGTATAATAAGAACAGTTATAGAGATAATAATAATGGTAATAAGGATAATAATAAAATTTATAAGGATAAAGACTTGTGGAACAGGGATAATAATAATAGTAATACGAATAATAAAACAATTATAGCTATAATAATAATAGTAATAAGGATAATAATAATAGTTATAAGGATAAACACAAGAGGAATAAGAATAGTAATAACAGTAATAATGATAATAATAACAGTTGTAGCGATACTAATAATAGTAATAAGGATAATAATGGTAGTTATAATTATAAAGACAAGAGGAGTAGGGATAGTAATAATAGAATAAAGATAATAATAACAGTTGTAGCGATAATAATAGTAGTTATAACGATAAAGACAAGAGGAATAGGGATAATAATAATAGTAATAAGAATAGTTATAACAGTAATAATGATAATGATAACGGTTATAGCGATAATAATAATAGTAATAAGGATAATAATGATAGTTATAAGGATAAAGACAAGAGGAATAGGGATAGTAATAATAGAATAAGGATAATAATAACAGTTATAGCGATAATAATAATAGTAATAAGGATAATAATAACAGTTATAGCGATAATAATAATAGTAATAAGGATAATAATAATAGTTATAAGGATAAAGACAAGAGGAACAGGGATAATAATAATAGTAATACGAATAATAATAACAATTATAGCGATAATAATAATAGAAATATGTATAATAAGAACAGTTATAGAGATAATAATAATGGTAATAAGGATAATAATAAAATTTATAAGGATAAAGACAAGAGGAACAGGGATAATAATAATAGTAATACGAATAATAATAACAATTATAGCGATAATAATAATAGTAATAAGGATAATAATAATAGTTATAAGGATAAAGACAAGAGGAATAGGGATAATAATAATAGTAATACGAATAATAATAACAGTTATACCGATAATAATAATAGTAATAAGGATAATAATAACAGTTACAGCGATAATAATAATAGTAATAGGAATAATAATAACAGTTATAGCGATAATAATAATTGTAATATGTATAGTAAGAACAGTTATAGCGATAATAATAATAGTAATAAGGATAATAATAATAGTTATAAGGATAAAGACAAGAGGAATAGGGATAGTAATAATAGAATAAGGATAATAATAACAGTTATAGCGATAATAATAATAGTAATAAAGATAATAATAATAGTTATAAGGATAAAGACAAGAGGAACAGGGATAATAATAATAGTAATACGAATAATAATAACAATTATAGCGATAATAATAATAGTAATATGTATAATAAGAACAGTTATAGAGATAATAATAATGGTAATAAGGATAATAATAAAATTTATAAGGATAAAGACAAGAGGAACAGGGATAATAATAATAGTAATACGAATAATAATAACAATTATAGCTATAATAATAATAGTAATAAGGATAATAATAATAGTTATAAGGATAAAGACAAGAGGTATATGGATAATAATAATAGTAATAGGAATAATAATAACAGTTATACCGATAATAATAATAGTAATATGAATAATAATAACAGTTATAGAGATAATAATAATGGTAATAAGGATAATAATAATAGTTATAAGGATAAAGACAAGAGGAACAGGGATAATAATAATAGTAATACGAATAATAATAACAATTATAGCGATAATAATAATAGTAATATGTATAATAAGAACAGTTATAGAGATAATAATAATGGTAATAAGGATAATAATAAAATTTATAAGGATAAAGACAAGAGGAACAGGGATAATAATAATAGTAATACGAATAATAATAAGAATTATAGCTATAATAATAATAGTAATAAGGATAATAATAATAGTTATAAGGATAAAGACAAGAGGAACAGGGATAATAATAATAGTAATACGAATAATAATAACAATTATAGCGATAATAATAATAGTAATATGTATAATAAGAACAGTTATAGAGATAATAATAATGGTAATAAGGATAATAATAAAATTTATAAGGATAAAGACAAGAGGAACAGGGATAATAATAATAGTAATACGAATAATAATAACAATTATAGCTATAATAATAATAGTAATAAGGATAATAATGGTAGTTATAATTATAAAGACAAGAGGAGTAGGGATAGTAATAATAGAATAAAGATAATAATAACAGTTGTAGCGATAATAATAGTAGTTATAACGATAAAGACAAGAGGAATAGGGATAATAATAATAGTAATAAGAATAGTTATAACAGTAATAATGATAATGATAACAGTTATAGCGATAATAATAATAGTAATAAGGATAATAATGATAGTTATAAGGATAAAGACAAGAGGAATAGGGATAGTAATAATAGAATAAGGATAATAATAACAGTTATAGCGATAATAATAATAGTAATACGAATAATAATAACAATTATAGCTATAATAATAATAGTAATAAGGATAATAATAATAGTTATAAGGATAAAGACAAGAGGTATATGGATAATAATAATAGTAATAGGAATAATAATAACAGTTATAGCGATAATAATAATTGCAATATGTATAATAAGAACAGTTATAGAGATAATAATAATGGTAATAAGGATAATAATAATAGTTATAAGGATAAAGACAAGAGGAATGGGGATAGTAATAATAGAATAAGGATAATAATAACAGTTATAGCGATAATAATAGTAGTAATAAAGATAATAATAACAGTTACAGCGATAATAATAATAGTAATAGGAATAATAATAACAGTTATAGCGATAATAATAATTGTAATATGTATAATAAGAACAGTTATAGAGATAATAATAATGGTAATAAGGATAGTAATAAAATTTATAAGGATAAAGACAAGAGGAACAGGGATAATAATAATAGTAATACGAATAATAATAACAGTTATAGCGATAATAATAATTGTAATATGTATAATAAGAACAGTTATAGAGATAATAATAATGGTAATAAGGATAATAATAAAATTTATAAGGATAAAGACAAGAGGAACAGGGATAATAATAATAGTAATACGAATAACAATAACAATTATAGCTATAATAATAATAGTAATAAGGATAATAATAATAGTTATAAGGATAAACACAAGAGGAATAAGAATAGTAATAACAGTAATAATGATAATAATAACAGTTATAGCGATACTAATAATAGTAATAAGGATAATAATGGTAGTTATAATTATAAAGACAAGAGGAGTAGGGATAGTAATAATAGAATAAAGATAATAATAACAGTTGTAGCGATAATAATAGTAGTTATAACGATAAAGACAAGAGGAATAGGGATAATAATAATAGTAATAAAAATAGTTATAACAGTAATAATGATAATGATAACAGTTATAGCGATAATAATAATGGTAATAAGGATAATAATAAAATTTATAAGGATAAAGACAAGAGGAATAGGGATAATAATAATAGTAATAGGAATAATAATAACAGTTATAGCGATAATAATAATTGTAATATGTATAATAAGAACCGTTATAGAGATAATAATAATGGTAATAAGGATAATAATAAAATTTATAAGGATAAAGACAAGAGGAATAGGGATAATAATAATAGTAATAGGAATAATAATAACAATTATAGCGATAATAATAATAGTAATAAGGATAATAATAATAGTTATAAGGATAAAGACAAGAGGAATAGGGATAATAATAATAGTAATAGGAATAATAATAACAGTTATAGCGATAATAATAATAGTAATAAGGATAATAATAACAGTTATAGCGATAATAATAATAGTAATAAGGATAATAATAATAGTTATAAGGATAAAGACAAGAGGAACAGGGAGAATAATAATAGTAATACGAATAATAATAACAATTATAGCGATAATAATAATAGTAATATGTATAATAAGAACAGTTATAGAGATAATAATAATGGTAATAAGGATAATAATAAAATTTATAAGGATAAAGACAAGAGGAACAGGGATAATAATAATAGTAATACGAATAATAATAAAAATTATAGCGATAATAATAATAGTAATAAGGATAATAATAATAGTTATAAGGATAAAGACAAGAGGAATAGGGATAATAATAATAGTAATAGGAATAATAATAACAATTATAGCGATAATAATAATAGTAATAAGGATAATAATAATAGTTATAAGGATAAAGACAAGAGGAATAGGGATAATAATAATAGTAATAGGAATAATAATAACAGTTATAGCGATAATAATAATTGTAATATGTATAATAAGAACAGTTATAGAGATAATGATAATGGTAATAAGGATAATAATAAAATTTACAAGGATAAAGACAAGAGGAACAGGGATAATAATAATAGTAATACGAATAACAATAACAATTATAGCTATAATAATAATAGTAATAAGGATAATAATAATAGTTATAAGGATAAACACAAGAGGAATAAGAATAGTAATAACAGTAATAATGATAATAATAACAGTTATAGCGATACTAATAATAGTAATAAGGATAATAATGGTAGTTATAATTATAAAGACAAGAGGAGTAGGGATAGTAATAATAGAATAAAGATAATAATAACAGTTGTAGCGATAATAATAGTAGTTATAACGATAAAGACAAGAGGAATAGGGATAATAATAATAGTAATAATAATAGTTATAACAGTAATAATGATAATGATAACAGTTATAGCGATAATAATAATAGTAATAAGGATAATAATGATAGTTATAAGGATAAAGACAAGAGGAATAGGGATAGTAATAATAGAATAAGGATAATAATAACAGTTATAGCGATAATAATAATAGTAATAAGGATAATAATAACAGTTATAGCGATAACAATAAATGTAATAAGGATAATAATAATAGTTATAAGGATAAAGACAAGAGGAACAGGGATAATAATAATAGTAATACGAATAATAATAACAATTATAGCGATAATAATAATAGTAATAATGAT
Source organism: Megachile ligniseca (assembly GCA_945859555.1). NCBI lineage: Eukaryota > Metazoa > Arthropoda > Insecta > Hymenoptera > Megachilidae > Megachile > Megachile ligniseca. Next base: position 6,923 of record CAMAOC010000599.1, on the reverse strand, counting down.
AATAATAACAGTTATAGCGATAATAATAATAGTAATAAGGATAATAATGGTAGTTATAAGGATAAAGACAAGAGGAATAGGGATAGTAATAATAGAATAAGGATAATAATAATAGTTATGGGGATAAAGACAAGAGTAATTTGGATAGTGATAATAGAATAAGGATAATAATAACAGTTATAGCGATAATAATAATAGTAATAAGGATAATAATAATCGTTATAAGATTAAAGACAAGAGGAATAGGGATAATAATATTAGTAATAGGAATAATAATAACAGTTATAGCGATAATAATAATAGCATTATGTATAATAAGAACAATTATAGCGATAATTATAATAGTAATATGGATGATAATAATAGTTATGAGGATAAAGACAAGAGTAATAGGGATAGTGATAATAGAATAAGGATAATAATAACAGTTATAGCGATATTAATAATAGTAACAAGAATAATAATAACAGTTATAGCGATAATAATAATAGTAATATGTATAATAAGAACTGTTATAGAGATAATAATAATGGTAATAAGGATAGTAATAAAATTTATAAGGATAAAGACAAGAGGAACAGGGATAATAATAATAGTAATACGAATAATAATAACAATTATAGCGATAATAATAATAGTAATAAGGATAATAATAATAGTTATAAGGATAAAGACAAGAGGAATATGGATAATAATAATAGTAATAGGAATAATAATAACAGTTATAGCGATAATAATAATTGTAATATGTATAATAAGAACAGTTATAGAGATAATAATAATGGCAATAAGGATAATAATAAAATTTATAAGGATAAAGACAAGAGGAACAGGGATAATAATAATAGTAATACGAATAACAATAACAATTATAGCTATAGTAATAATAGTAATAAGGATAATAATAATAGTTATAAGGATAAACACAAGAGGAATAAGAATAGTAATAACAGTAATAATGATAATAATAACAGTTATAGCGATACTAATAATAGTAATAAGGATAATAATGGTAGTTATAATTATAAAGACAAGAGGAGTAGGGATAGTAATAATAGAATAAAGATAATAATAACAGTTGTAGCGATAATAATAGTAGTTATAACGATAAAGACAAGAGGAATAGGGATAATAATAATAGTAATAATAATAGTTATAACAGTAATAATGATAATGATAACAGTTATAGCGATAATAATAATAGTAATAAGGATAATAATGATAGTTATAAGGATAAAGACAAGAGGAATAGGGATAGTAATAATAGAATAAGGATAATAATAACAGTTATAGCGATAATAATAATAGTAATAAGGATAATAATAACAGTTATAGCGATAACAATAAATGTAATAAGGATAATAATAATAGTTATAAGGATAAAGACAAGAGGAACAGGGATAATAATAATAGTAATACGAATAATAATAACAATTATAGCGATAATAATAATAGTAATATGTATAATAAGAACAGTTATAGAGATAATAATAATGGTAATAAGGATAATAATAAAATTTATAAGGATAAAGACAAGAGGAACAGGGATAATAATAATAGTAATACGAATAATAATAACAATTATAGCGATAATAATAATAGTAATAAGGATAATAATAATAGTTATAAGGATAAAGACAAGAGGAATAGGGATAATAATAATAGTAATAGGAATAATAATAACAGTTATAGCGATAATAATAATTGTAATATGTATAATAAGAACAGTTATAGAGATAATAATAATGGTAATAAGGATAATAATAAAATTTATAAGGATAAAGACAAGAGGAACAGGGATAATAATAATAGTAATACGAATAACAATAACAATTATAGCTATAATAATAATAGTAATAAGGATAATAATAATAGTTATAGAGATAATAATAATGGTAATAAGGATAATAATAAAAGTTATAAGGACAAAGGCAAGAGTAATACGGATAGTAACAATAGAATAAGGATAATAATAACAATAAGAATGATAATAATAACAGTAATAGCGATGATAATAATAGTAATAAGGATAATAATAATAGTTATAAGGATAAAGACAAGAGGAATAGGGATAGTAATAATAGAATAAAGATAATAATAACAGTTATAGCGATAATAATAACAGTAAGAATGATGATAGTAACAGTTATAGCGATAATAATAATAGTAATAAGGATAATAATAATAGTTATAAGGATAAAGACAAGAGGAACAGGGATAATAATAATAGTAATACGAATAATAATAACAATTATAGCGATAATAATAATAGTAATAAGGATAATAATAATAGTTATAAGGATAAAGACAAGAGGAATATGGATAATAATAATAGTAATAGGAATAATAATAACAGTTATAGCGATAATAATAATTGTAATATGTATAATAAGAACAGTTATAGAGATAATAATAATGGCAATAAGGATAATAATAAAATTTATAAGGATAAAGACAAGAGGAACAGGGATAATAATAATAGTAATACGAATAATAATAACAATTATAGCGATAATAATAATAGTAATAAGGATAATAATAATAGTTATAAGGATAAAGACAAGAGGAACAGGGATAATAATAATAGTAATACGAATAATAATAACAATTATAGCGATAATAATAATAGTAATAATGATAATAATAACAGTTACAGCGATAATAATAATAGTAATAAGGATAATAATGGTAGTTATAAGGATAAAGACAAGAGGAATAGGGATAGTAATAATAGAATAAGGATAATAATAATAGTTATGAGGATAAAGACAAGAGTAATTTGGATAGTGATAATAGAATAAGGATAATAATAACAGTTATAGCGATAATAATAATAGTAATAAGGATAATAATAATCGTTATAAGATTAAAGACAAGAGGAATAGGGATAATAATAATAGTAATAGGAATAATAATAACAGTTATAGCGATAATAATAATAGCATTATGTATAATAAGAACAATTATAGCGATAATTATAATAGTAATATGGATGATAATAATAGTTATGAGGATAAAGACAAGAGTAATAGGGATAGTGATAATAGAATAAGGATAATAATAACAGTTATAGCGATATTAATAATAGTAACAAGAATAATAATAACAGTTATAGCGATAATAATAATAGTAATATGTATAATAAGAACTGTTATAGAGATAATAATAATGGAAATAAGGATAGTAATAAAATTTATAAGGATAAAGACAAGAGGAACAGGGATAATAATAATAGTAATACGAATAAACATAACAATTATAGCGATAATAATAATAGTAATAAGGATAATAATAATAGTTATAAGGATAAGGACAAGAGGAATATGGATAATAATAATAGTAATAGGAATAATAATAACAGTTATAGCGATAATAATAATTGTAATATGTATAATAAGAACAGTTATAGAGATAATAATAATGGCAATAAGGATAATAATAAAATTTATAAGGATAAAGACAAGAGGAACAGGGATAATAATAATAGTAATACGAATAACAATAACAATTATAGCTATAGTAATAATAGTAATAAGGATAATAATAATAGTTATAAGGATAAACACAAGAGGAATAAGAATAGTAATAACAGTAATAATGATAATAATAACAGTTATAGCGATACTAATAATAGTAATAAGGATAATAATGGTAGTTATAATTATAAAGACAAGAGGAGTAGGGATAGTAATAATAGAATAAAGATAATAATAACAGTTGTAGCGATAATAATAGTAGTTATAACGATAAAGACAAGAGGAATAGGGATAATAATAATAGTAATAATATAGTTATAACAGTAATAATGATAATGATAACAGTTATAGCGATAATAATAATAGTAATAAGGATAATAATGATAGTTATAAGGATAAAGACAAGAGGAATAGGGATAGTAATAATAGAATAAGGATAATAATAACAGTTATAGCGATAATAATAATAGTAATAAGGATAATAATAACAGTTATAGCGATAATAATAAAAGTAATAAGGATAATAATAATAGTTATAAGGATAAAGACAAGAGGAACAGGGATAATAATAATAGTAATACGAATAATAATAACAATTATGGCGATAATAATAATAGTAATATGTATAATAAGAACAGTTATAGAGATAATAATAATGGTAATAAGGATAATAATAAAATTTATAAGGATAAAGACAAGAGGAACAGGGATAATAATAATAGTAATACGAATAATAATAACAATTATAGCGATAATAATAATAGTAATAAGGATAATAATAATAGTTATAAGGATAAAGACAAGAGGAATAGGGATAATAATAATAGTAATAGGAATAATAATAACAGTTATAGCGATAATAATAATTGTAATATGTATAATAAGAACAGTTATAGAGATAATAATAATGGTAATAAGGATAATAATAAAATTTATAAGGATAAAGACAAGAGGAACAGGGATAATAATAATAGTAATACGAATAACAATAACAATTATAGCTATAATAATAATAGTAATAAGGATAATAATAATAGTTATAGAGATAATAATAATGGTAATAAGGATAATAATAAAAGTTATAAGGACAAAGGCAAGAGTAATACGGATAGTAACAATAGAATAGGGATAATAATAACAATAAGAATGATAATAATAACAGTAATAGCGATGATAATAATAGTAATAAGGATAATAATAATAGTTATAAGGATAAAGACAAGAGGAATAGGGATAGTAATAATAGAATAAAGATAATAATAACAGTTATAGCGATAATAATAACAGTAAGAATGATGATAGAAACAGTTATAGCGATAATAATAATAGTAATAAGGATAATAATAATAGTTATAAGGATAAAGACAAGAGGAACAGGGATAATAATAATAGTAATACGAATAATAATAACAATTATAGCGATAATAATAATAGTAATAAGGATAATAATAATAGTTATAAGGATAAAGACAAGAGGAATATGGATAATAATAATAGTAATAGGAATAATAATAACAGTTATAGCGATAATAATAATTGTAATATGTATAATAAGAACAGTTATAGAGATAATAATAATGGCAATAAGGATAATAATAAAATTTATAAGGATAAAGACAAGAGGAACAGGGATAATAATAATAGTAATACGAATAATAATAACAATTATAGCGATAATAATAATAGTAATAAGGATAATAATAATAGTTATAAGGATAAGGACAAGAGGAATAGGGATAATAATAATAGTAATAGGAATAATAATAACAGTTATACCGATAATAATAATAGTAATAAGGATAATAATAACAGTTACAGCGATAATAATAATAGTAATAGGAATAATAATAACAGTTATAGCGATAATAATAATTGTAATATGTATAATAAGAACAGTTATAGAGATAATAATAATAGTAATAAGGATAATAATGGTAGTTATAAGGATAAAGACAAGAGGAATAGGGATAGTAATAATAGAATAAGGATAATAATAACAGTTATAGCGATAATAATAATAGTAATAAGGATAATAATAATAGTTATAAGGATAAAGACAAGAGGTATATGGATAATAATAATAGTAATAGGAATAATAATAACAGTTATACCGATAATAATAATAGTAATAAGAATAATAATAACAGTTATAGAGATAATAATAATGGTAATAAGGATAATAATAAAATTTATAAGGATAAAGACAAGAGGAATAGGGATAATAATAATAGTAATAGGAATAATAATAACAGTTATAGCGATAATAATAATTGTAATATGTATAATAAGAACCGTTATAGAGATAATAATAATGGTAATAAGGATAATAATAAAATTTATAAGGATAAAGACAAGAGGAATAGGGATAATAATAATAGTAATAGGAATAATAATAACAATTATAGCGATAATAATAATAGTAATAAGGATAATAATAATAGTTATAAGGATAAAGACAAGAGGAATAGGGATAATAATAATAGTAATAGGAATAATAATAACAGTTATAGCCATAATAATAATAGTAATAAGGATAATAATAACAGTTATAGCGATAATAATAATTGTAATATGTATAATAAGAACAGTTATAGAGATAATAATAATGGTAATAAGGATAATAATAAAATTTATAAGGATAAAGACAAGAGTAATAGGGATAGCAATAATAGAATAAGGATAATAATAACAGTTATAGCGATAATAATAATAGTAATAAGGATAATAATAACAGTTATAGCGATAATAATAATTGTAATAAGGATAATAATAATAATAGTTATAAGGATAAAGGCAAGAGTAATACGGATAGTAACAATAGAATAAAGATAATTATAACAGTTATAGCGATAATAATAATAATAATAATAAGGTTAATAATAATAGTTATAAGGATAAAGACAAGAGTAAAACGGATAGTAATAATAGAATAAGGATAAAAATAACAGTTATAGCGATAATAATAATAGTAATAAGAATAATAATAACAGTTACAGCGATAATAATAACAATAACAAGGATAATAATAATAGTTATAAGGATAAAGACTAGAGTAATAGAAATAGTAATAATAGAATAAGGATAATGATAACAGTTATAGCGATAATAATAATAGAAATAAGGATAATAATAACAGTTATAGCGATAATAATAATTATAACAAGGATAATAATAATAGTTATAAGGATAAAGACAGGAGTAAAACGGATAGTAACAATAGAAGAAGGATAATAATAACAGTTATAGCGATAATAATAATAGTAATAAGGATAATAATAACAGTTATAGCGATAATAATAATAATAACAAGGATAATAATAATAGTTATAAGGATAAAGACAAGAGTAATAGGGGTAGTAATAGTAGAATAAGGATAATAATAACAGTTATAGCGATAATAATAATAGTAATAAGGATAACAATAACACTTATAGCGATAATGATAAT